>APFE030542942.1:58856-109346 GCA_000404065.3 Pinus taeda | reverse complement strand
GCCTTCTTTCTCGAGCTGATCTTCTCACAGCCGGAGTTTGTGGCTCTTCATCTTCTGATTCCTCCTCTACTACAGAGTCTGATTCTTCCTCCTTTAGTTCAACTCTATCTTCACAGGTTCCTTTGGTTGGACTTCATGTTTAATAACATCTTTCACCTCTCTGAACACCACATCTCGACTGTACACAACCTTCCTTGTTACTGGGTTCCAAAGCTTATAACCCTTTAAACCATCCTTATACCCAATAAAGATGCACTTTTTGGATTTACTATCCAACTTGGTTCGTTTCTCCTTTGGAACATGTACATATGCATCACATCCAAATACCCTCAAATGTGAAAGAGAGGGTTTCTTACCAGTCCATACTTCTTGTGGAGTCTTATCCTCCAACGCTGATGAAGGTGACCTGTTGACCAAGTAACATGCAATATCCACCACCTCTGCCCAGAATTCCTATCTTAACCCGGCACCACTGAGCATGCTTCTTGCCCTTTCCATCAACGTCTTGTTCATTCTTTCTGCGACTCTATTTTGCTGAGGTGTATATGGAGTAGTCTCCTGCCGTGCTATACCACACTTCTTACAGAATTCTTCAAATTCCTTGTTGCGGAATTCTCCACCATTATCTGTCCTCAGCACCTTTATCTTCTTCTCTGTCTGATTTTCCACCAGAGCCTTAAATTCTTTAAACCTGTCAAAGACTTCAGATTTCTTCTTAGGGAAATATATCCATGTATTCCTTGAGAAGTCATCTATAAATGATACATAGTACACAGACTTACCCAGTGATGGAACTTTCACAGGTCCAAACACATCACTGTGCACAAGCTCTAATATTTGTTTCGTCCTCTTACCACCAGAGGGGAAACTCACCGGATTCTGCTTCCCATATACACAATTTTCACAGAAATCAAAATCCAGAGAGCTATTACTCATACCTTCTACCATACCTTTACCATGAAGTATTCGAAGGCGCTTCTCTCCAATATGTCCAAGCCTTTGATGCCACAACATGGTCTTCTCTCCAGAGACCACTAGATTTTCTGCTCCATTTTCAGGAACCATAGAACTATTGCACCCGTCAACAACAGTGCTACCTTGTAGCTTGTACAGAGTTCCAATCCGAACTCCCCGCATCAATGCCAGTGCTCCTCGAACCATCTTGCAGGTATCCTTCTCGAACACTGTCTTTACACCTGCATCATCCAACTTGCTTACAGAAATCAGATTTCTGGCCAACGCAGGAATATGCAGAACACCCGGAAGGGTTCTAACCCTTCCACCTTGCAACTTCAACTTTACTTTTCCGCGACCAATGATTCTAGCCTTCCTATCATCTCCTAAGAAGACATCACCACCATCGTATTTCTCATACTCGCAGAACCACTCTCTATGGGGAGTGAAGTGAAAGGATGCACCTGAGTCAATCAACCATGCCTCATGATCTACATGTGTACTTGAAGAAGCCAAGTACACATCCCCACCTTCATCTGAGGTGGTTTTCGCCTCTGCAGAAGGAGCATCATCAGATCCCTTTCCTTTATCAGGAGCTTTAGATTTACACTCCCTTCTGAAGTACTCGTCCTTTCCGCATTTCTAGCACACCACCTTTGTAGGTTTTCCTGGAGATTTAGATCTCCCTCTAGATTTAGATCTCCCACTCGATGACTTATTTTTGTTTATGTTCTGGGACTTTCCTCGTACAGACAAGGCATCACCATTCTCGTTGTCCATATTTTTCCATCTCATCTCCTCCGTCAGCAAGGATGAGACTATTTCATCAAACTGCAAAGCAGTTGCATTGCTACCTATTGCAATAACCAGACTATCCCACGAATCTGGTAGAGAACACAATAGATTGATGCACTTATCTTCATTTGAAATTTTAATATCAACAGATGATAACTAACTTACCACAGTATTAAACACATTTAGATGCTCTGTCACCGAGTCTCCATCTTTCATCCTTAGGTTATACAACTTTTTCTACAGGAATAGTTTATTCACCAGAGACTTAGATTGGTACAAAGTCCCTAACTTGTCCCACAAAGCCTTCGTCGTAGCTTCCCCTGATACATTCAGCAATACTAAATCTGAGACACACAATTTTATTGTGCTCTTGGCCTTCCGATCCAACTTCTTGCATTCTTCATCGCTCACTCTCGTTGGTCTAGTACCTGGATCTACCGCGATCCACTGATCTTTATCCACCAACAGATCCTCCATCTTGAGTTTGCACAACTCAAAACTCTAACCATTGAACTTCTCAATCTCTATCTTTCTACTGCTCGCCATCTTCTTTCACCACCAGAACCAATCTTGCAGATCTCCCACTGAACAGGGTCTACCACAGGCCCGAGCAAAACTCATCAGTAGCAAAGGCATCCCCTTGAAGCCAAAACAGCTCTGATACCAAATGTAGGTTTTAACCTCGTACAAAAATTACCTGCATACGAATTCTAAATCACAGGAAGAATAAAAATGCGAGAGTATAAAACATAAACACATATACACAGAGATTTCCCACTAGATCCCAAAACTGGGAGTACTAACTTGATTTTTCATTATGTTCCTTTCAATGTTACAATACATATTTCTACATGTCGAAGCATCCAATACCATGGACCGAAAAACCATCGCGTCCAAAACCATGGACCGAAAACCATAGGTAGGTTTGCCCAACCTAATATAGGGTCCAAAAAAAAGTTTTCCCGGGGCGCTGCCCCGGACCCCGTAGAGGGAGGCTACCCACCCCCCTTAAACCCCCCAAACAGGGGGGGCTCCCACCCCCACTATGCAATCAGCGCAATGAAGGGGGGGCTCCACCCCCCCTCTAACCCCCCGGTTCACTATGTAGGTTAGTCGTGGAAAGAATATAACACAACCCAACACTCTTGGTGTAGAAAAACAATGGGCATTGTAGGGCTAGATAAATGAATAAGCTCTCTTGTGGCCCCCTGTGGAAAGAAAACAACAAGTGGGAGAATGTTGAGTTGTGCTATATTCTTTCTATGACTAGCCCACGGAGTTAACCGGGGGGTTAGAAGGGGGCTAAAGCCCCTCCTTCTTTGCACTGATTGTGTAGTGGGGGGAGTCACAACGGATTTGAGGGATGTAGGTAAGCACACTCTATGGGGTCCTGGGCAGCGCCCCGGAGAATTTTGGTTTTGGGCTCTATATTAGGTTGGGTGGACCTACCTATGGTTTTGTGCAATATTTTTCACACATGGTTTTCGATGCGATGGTTTTCAATCCATGGTTTTTGACGTGATGGTTTTTGGTCCATGGTATTGGATGCTTTGACATGTATAAATATTTATTGTAACATTGAAAGGAATATAATGAAAAATCAAGCTGGCAATCTCGTTTTTGTGATCCAGGGGGAAATCTTTGTGTATATGTGTTTTATGCGTTATGCTCTCACATTGTTTATTTTCTGTGTTTTAGAATTCGTATGCAGGTAATTTCTATATGGGGTTAAAACCTACAAACTAAGAAAAGCAAGAGTAGAATAAAAATGAAATCAAAGCAAGTAAACAAGCAAGCAAGAAAACAAACAAGCAAACAAAGCACATAAGCAAACAATTGAAAGTAAACACTACTCCTACTCCTACACTAATGGTACATGGGCCTGATCATGTGAAGTGATACTTTGAATGTAGGTATTGGTGCATTGGTAGATTCATGTTGGTAAAGGCTTGGTTTGCAAGCAACCTAGTGTGAATCAACAAGAAAGAAAGATACAACAATGAATACAACCACACTTCATGATTCAAAGTGCCCGTGTGCCATAAGTGAGTGCATGTGTGTGACGAGCAATCCATAGACTTATCATTGTGCTATGTGACACTACGTGAAACTTTGAAGCATAAGCACACTCTTGAATATGACATGCAAGGAAACGAGAGAAAGAAAGATAAATTGCGGCACACACAAATGCTTGCAATGTGAGAGTAGGAGTAGTAGTGTTTACGAAGTAAAATCCGAGTGTTGGATTGATCTTGAGTGCATATAGATGAGCGATGAGGAGCCTTGAGTTTTTGAATAATTTCCTGATCGGAAGCAAAACCAAACTCAATACAATGATGGCTTGACATAACCATTAGCTCGAGCTGGGTTGCGTCACAAATTTGTGGGGTTCCAACTTCATTGATAGATGGATCTTTGTAGACCAGTGGCTTAGAAGGATCAGCAATGAGTGAATCAACATTGTGATTCGATAATGAGGTGATGAGATCATGACAACCAAGATTAGGAAATTGAGGATGTTGATCGGCATCCTCATGGTTGGATGAATCACACAGAGGGGTAGATGAAAAGCAAACAAACTCATCCTCTGTGTTTCCGAAAAAGACAGATGAATGATGAAGTGGATTTTTAATGAGTAATTTATCCACTTCATTGTTGAATGATGGACTAACATCTGTTGAGTCCTACGAGTGATTAACAATGGTTGTATCCATGAATGAAGATACACATGAAAAATCCTCGATGGAAGGTTCACCAAAGAGGTTAGGAAAGAACTGAGGGGTCTTGGATAAAAGGGAGTCGTCCTTCACCGATTGTTGATGTTCAAGCTCCCACTCATACTCTTCATGAATGACAGTGCATGTTGGTTGTGCAATACTGACTCTGTCAATGGGTTGTTCCTTGTTCACAACAAGTGCAGGGTCTGGAATGGATGAACACAGGATAGCATCATTGGGAGAAACACCTAGGTACGAAGATGGAGGTCAAAGAAAAGAATGCATATGAGAAATTGAAGGACTCAGCCAAGTCTGCATGAAAATCGAGTGGAGTGATGTTGGGAGAGTGTGAAGGATGAATAGGTGTGTGAGCATGATCCTTAACATCACTGGGAAGTGGTGGAGTTATTGAATCAGAGGGTGGCAGACAATCAGTTGAGATAGTGCCTGCTCCCACATGAGATTGTGCAGTTCCATCAATGAAGAATGTTGAGTAAGGATTGATATCAAGCTTCCTCTTGGGATGGGTAAATTTCTTAAGGCAGTGCTTGAACCTCAAAAAATCAATAACAGATTCATGCAGAGCCCTCCATTGTTGTAATAGTTTCCTGTCAAGATAGTCTGGATGAAAATGATAGAACGTGTCTTCAATGAGATCACAAAAGTGCTTAAATGAGTGCACGGTGTGAGCTAATAAGCTAAGCACCCAATGAAATGGAGATTCACTAAGTGTGTATGCAAGTAGCAAACCAGATTGTTCATAAAAAAACTCATCTTAGTCATAAATCATGAAAAAACCATTACATAAGTGCTTAGGCCAGGCCACTTCACGCTTCCCCAAGATGAAGACATCTTCATGATTCAAAAGACAACTTGGGGCAATAAGAGTGAAAGACTCCATGAAAGATATTCAAAGGTTCAAAACTAGATGAAAGGAAACAACTTTTCATTGGACCCTCCTTTTAGCCCCAGAAATGTTGACGGTGCTAGACCCACCAACATGTCAATGGGATATCCCAGGTAAGAAGTCCCAATTAGACCTCATACCATTTGGTGTAGGAGTCCCAACAGTGGGTGATAAGGTAATGCCTTGACCACGATGTCGCATAGAGGCAAGTAAGATGAATCTGTCAGTAGCAAGGATGTGACTATTGTAGTTAGTTAAAAATGTTCTATGAGAGGTTCTAACACTTTGAAGGGGGAAGGAGGTGGAGGTGATTTTTAGGTTGAAAGGGATCAGTCCCAACTTGGCTAAGAACACACAACACAAAGGACATGCATAAATTCCGATAGAGAAGTCCACTTGGATGCGGTATTTAAATCATATAAGGTAAGGTATTACATACAACACTCATGAATTAGTTTGAGACGAGTGTGATGGTTGTTGTAGAAAATTTGAAGTGAAAGGTCTGTTTGATGTTCGACAGAGCAGTCGACACGGACAGTGACAACACTAAAAACATATGAAACACATTAATAACAAGATTCATATAATTTCATGTGAATCAGTTCATACACAACTACGTAAGCTAAACAACACATATCATTAAAGCAATCGGAGCAGTCCAATTACAATAACAAAATGTGCATGAAAATGTGATGGCTCTTATTATATAAATAAGTGTAAGTCACAATCATACAATACATCCATGTAAACTTGCTAACCTCAATAGTGGAAAGTTATAGCCACATCCGCCTTCTCCTCCAAAGAGATGTACTAGCTTCGTATAGTGTAGAAGCCAAGGTGCATTACAATATTGTCCAAGCCTTCTTCAAAATAGTCTTAGTAGAACCTTGACTGATCAAAATCCAATATAATGAGTTATGAGGGACTATTTATAGTGAAGGGTGGGGTGACCCTTGAGATTCCCCTTTGTGACAATTCAACTTCCCTCATGACTCTTCACCTACTCTATGACTATTACATCCAACTGTTGACACTTGACTTACACTTGACATGAATCAACATTACAATGCACATGTACTCATGTTAGACAACATGGCTTGATCAAGTCTTGCAAGGCATCACTGACACTTGGTTTGTTGTGGTGAGACCAACTCTTTGACATGCTTGTGATGGTAAAGGTGGTGGGTTGATGTCAAGCTTGGCCATCCATGATAGTGTACATGCACCTCATGGTTATATCTTGCTAAAGTGAACTCTTGCCTCCATTGCAACTGGCGCATTAGTTCAACCCCTTCATCCAACTCGTGTGCTGACATGCA
Source organism: Pinus taeda (assembly GCA_000404065.3). Taxonomy (NCBI): domain Eukaryota; kingdom Viridiplantae; phylum Streptophyta; class Pinopsida; order Pinales; family Pinaceae; genus Pinus; species Pinus taeda. The sequence goes on along the minus strand of APFE030542942.1, from coordinate 102,654 downwards.
CATGGTCTTCTTGGGTATGGTTGAATTAGCAACACATTGATGCATAGTTTCCATGATGATCTTCAAGTGTGTGCTGGTGGTCATGTGCATCAACGTGCTCAATTACATGTTCAACCCTAGTTGGACATGCTTCTTGTCGTTGCCTTGGTGAGTGTGTTGAATGGGTTGGATTCCATGCATGCAATCAATGACATGCATGCTGCTGAATCCCTTGCATCCGATCAACAAAAATACTCACAAAGTGCTTGACGAAGCAAGACAAAGTTCTATGCAAGGTTGGTAGGGAGGCTCCAAAACAGGCTAAGTCAAAATTTTGGAGGGTGGTTGTAGTTGCTACAACATAACCCTCATCAAAAATCCATGTAATAAAGTTAATAAAGGAAAAATAATAACCATGGTCATGGAACACATAATTCAATCTCAATGTTGGGCAAAAACATAGTTATGGGGATCACTTGTGATTAATTAATAGCTATGGAAATTGGCAAAGGAAATGGGGAAGGCTTTAGAAAAGCTAAGTGGCATTAATTGGTAGTTTATTTATGAAAATTTTTGAAATTAGGAGAAAAGGAAGGTGAAATGTATGGGTTGCATGTGAGGAGTAAAATGAAGGAAAATAATGGAAAATTGAAGTAAATAGAGGCCTCATTAATAAAAGGCTTCTGAGGATCAGTTGAAATACTTTTATCAATTTGATCTTGGATATCTCCATTCTATTTCCTCTCTCATACTCTTGGACACTTAGTATTTTCTTGGAGTACCCTTGGAGGAGTGTGGCATACTTGGGATTTGGAGTAGGAAGGAAAAGGAAGAGCAGGAAAGCACAAGAGGACATCGAGATCAACAATGACAATGAGTTTTTCTTGTAGGTACTGAGTTGCATGTAGGATTTCCTTGCTATTTTTGGCATGCATGGCACATGCATGTGGTTTCTTGGTTATGATATGCCATTGGCATGGAGGAATTCCTAGCTTGATGGTAGATTTTTCTAGCCTTGCCATTTCTTGGATAGTCGTGGTGTTGTGGGTTTCTTTCCTTTCATTTTTTGATTAGTTCTCATGTTTCTTATGGTTGTGGGTTTCTTTCCTTTCTTTTTTTGATTGGTTCTCATGTTGCTTATGGTTGTGGGTTGAGTTACTAGTTCCTAGAGCCTTGGTTAGACAAATGCTTTGGATGACCTATAAAAACTTGGGTTGAGTCACTAGTCCTGGAAGCCTTGGTTGGAAAAACAGTCTTGAAGCCCTTTGTTTGTTGAGTTACTAGTCCTAGAAGCCTTGGTTCAAAAAACACTCTAGAATTCTAATAACATTTGTTGCTTTAGTTGCTCTTCCTAGAAGCCTTGGTCAGAACAAACACTCTGGAGCCCTAGAAAACTTGGGTAGAGACCAATTTGGTGAGGGTTAGTGATGCTTTACCATGAGGTGGAATCAGTGGTTGAGGGTTCAAGTGGTTTGGCCTCTAGAATCCCTAGTTTGGTTTTGTTGGATTTCTTCCATGAGATGCCACATTCATGCTTTGAATATGACACAGGGGTTGTTGACTGAAAGAAATATTTGGTTCATCCAATATACGGTGGGGTGCTACATGGATGTCCCAAACCTAGTTTCATTTTTCATATGTTAACAATAGATGCTTTCCTTCTGTATTTGATAGGTAAATTTACCTCTTCATATGTGGTTTTTATGGTTATTATTTCCTTGTTATTTTTGTTGTTTATATGTTGGTTATGAGTATGTTTCATGACAATGATCATGTAAGGTTCTCATCAGGTTTTGATTTGTAAATGAATGAGTAATGAATATATGACCTAATAGATGATAATGCGACTAATCTTATAAGCCATCAATTTTTCTTATCAATTCTTAGATAAGTATGAGACCCCTATGCTCAAATATGTTGTTATGACTTGTAGAATGCATATTTGTGATATGTTTGACAAATTTCCCATCATGGCTATTAGGGGCCTGATCAAGTATTGGCATTAGTATCATTGTTTTGATGCTATTTTTTAATTTCTAGAAATTTCATGAGGTTTTGGGTAGTGGTTTGAGACCTAGCTCTGAAAAAAGTAGCACAAAATCTAGGGTCGTTGGATTATAACTAGCTGAAAAAAGTTGCAAATCGTAGCATGACCTTGCCGAGGGGGTTAATGGAGGGTCCCAATAGCATGCATGCCCATGCCATGGGGGCAGCTTATGCTCTAGGTTAGTAAAATGTCAAGATACCTCAGGGGTTGTCACGTGGAAGGGTTGGTTGGCTCTTGAAGGTTCTGTAACATGTTTAGAGGGTCAGATTAGTTGTGTTTTCTTAGTTCCACTTCCTTAACTATGAATGGGGAGTTGAATAAAATTATAGTAGCCTCTCATGACATGTTTACCCCGAGAGACCAGTTGTTTACCCCGAGAGACTAGTTAACTTAGGTAAATGTGGGAGGAGGGTGTTACATAATCTCAAACCATAAATTCTATGTTTATTCACTGGTATTCCTTTATCATAATTTCACTATGCAATTCCTACATCAAGAGTTATTTTTTATTTTCCCTATCATAAAGTATAGGGTGTGTTTACTCTTTTATTATAGCATTTGTATCCAATTCTATATTCCCCCATCGTCCAAAAATAATATACTTATATAACATTACATTTCCAAAAACCAAGTACACTTCTAGTTACATTACTTTTTCAAAACAAGAGATAGAAAAAGAACTAAATTTCTTTCTTCAACCATTATAAGGCTATGCACACTTTATACATCTCTTAATAACATCTTCATTGAACCCCACTTGAGTATTAATATATTACTAATTCTAGCTACTTTTTCTTGGGCACTTGCTACTTGACATAAAATAATCATTTTAAGGTTGAATGTTTATTTGATAGACATAATGTGTGGGAAAATCTTCCTATCCACACTATTTTACTCTTAGGTATGTTTTATGATTATGAAGTTATATGATATTGCACCCAACCATTATGTTATATGTATATATGTGTGTGTGTGTGTTTATATATATATATATCTATATCTATATATATATAATATATATATATATATATAACATATATACACATACATGTATTGAATCCAGTTACAAACCCTCTAAAATCCTTAGAGTATGATTATTATAAATTTTGATATGTTAAAATTAGTTGATGTTAATGGGATCTCGATCTAAACCCTCCACTAGTTTGCAAGTGCAATCAATGACTCAAACTTGTTCATTTAGTCACTAGGTAACTACTCCAAGGGTATTGAGGGTTTTGGTTATTTGCATGTCATGGAGAGAAAAACCCTACTATCATAGGTTAGTGTTTGACAGCTTAGGAAAATCTAAGGATGTGGAAGGCCCTACCCAAGGAAGAACTACAAGCTCATGAGGAGCTAGATTTCACCAGCCTTAACATCATCCTTTTGCCATGGTATTTACTAGTTCCCCACCAAGTGTTCCCCCAATTGGTATTAACTAACTTAGATCAAGGGTTTACATTTCCATTTTAATATAATTTCTTTCTCTTTGGTTGTGTTGATGATGTTGAACCTAAAAAAATGTCAAGGGGATCTCCTTGGTAAGAAGTCCCAATTAGACGTTAGACCATTTGGTGTAGGAGTCCCAGCAGTGGGTCATAAGGTAATGCCTTTACCGTGATGTTACACAAATGCAAGTAAGATAACTCTGTCAGTAGCAAGGGTGTGATTAATGTAGTGAGTCAAGGAAGGTGTATGAGAGGTTCCAACACTTTGAAGGAGGAATGAGGTGCAGGTGAGTTCCAAGTAGAAAGGGATCAGTCCCAACTCATCTAGGAAAACAAAACACAAAGGACATGCACAACTTCCACTGGAGCAGTCCACTCAGATGCGACAATCACAACATACAGAGTAAGGTAACACATACAACACTCATGGATTAGCTTGAGATGAGTGTGATGGTTGTTGTATCAAAGTTCAAGTGAAAGCTTTGTATGATCTCCGACAGAGCAATCGAAATGTACAGTGACAACATTAACAACATATGCAACAAATTAACAACAAGATTCATATAATTTCATGTGAATCGGTTCGTACACAAATACATAAGTTAATAAACACATATCATTAAAGCAACCGGAGCAGTCCAACTACAATAACAACATATGCATGAAAATGTGCTCACTCTAATTATATAAAGAAGTGTAAGTCACAATCATACAATAAATCCATGTCAACCTTCCAGCCCCAATAGTGGAACGTTACACCCACATCCGCTTGCTCCTCCAAAGAGATGTAATAGCTCCATGCAGTGGAGAAGCCAAGGTGCATTACAATACAGTCCAAGCCTTCTTCAAAATAGTCATAGTAGAAGCTTGGCCAACCAAAAGCCCTTATAATGAGTTATGAGGGACTATTTATAGAAAAGGTTGGGGTGACCCTTGACATTCCCCTTTGTGACCATTCAACTACCATCATGACTCTTCAACTACTCTATGACTGTTACATCCACTATTAACACTTGACCTACACTTGACATGACCTAACATTACAATGCACTATACTCATGTGAGACAACATGGCTTAAGCAGGCCTTACAAGACATGACTGACAGTCGGTCCACTGTGGTGAGACCAACTCTTTCACATGCTTTTCATGGTGAAGGTGGTGGGCTGATGCCAAGCTTGGTCTCCGTGATGGTGTCCATGCATCTCATGGTGACATCTTTCTTAAGAGAACTCTTTCCTCCATTGCAACTGGTGCATTGGTTCAACCCCTTCATCCATCTCGTCTGCTAACATGTGCATGGTCTTCTTGGGTACAGCTAAACTAGAAACACACTGATGCATAGTGTCCATGCTGATCTTTAACGGTGTGATGGTGGTCATGCACATCAACTTATCGAAGTACATGTTTAGCTCTAGTTGGGCTTGCTTCTAGTCTTCTCCTTGGTGAGTGTGTTGAATGGATTGGGTTGCATGCATGCGCACAATGACATGCATGATTTTGAATTCCTTGCATGTGATCAACAACACTGCTCACCATGTCTACTCCATGTTAGCTGTTGGGATCGATCTTTAACTTGTACGAGCACAGTTTCATTTGTGAGTGCATGTTACGTCCACTGATTTTCTTGATCCTGCTGCAACTCATTCGTCTATCTATACAACTTCATGTTCTTCCTTGAGTTGCTACTTTGGCACATGCAACTCCTTCTTCATTCCATTCTCTGTATTCATGTGACCTTCATGTCACACCATCACCTCATAGCCAAAGTCTCCAAAGTTGCCTTCATTATCAGTGGATCTGCTTGATATTGCAACTTTGTTCCACCTTTGTGTTGTCAACAACCTTCCTCTTGCGTTTGCTTCATCTGTTGTGTTCACTGCATTCGTTACATTTTCTGCATTCAGTATGCTGCCTTCAATTGCTTTCTGTGATGATTCTTGTTGTGATGTTGTTGCTTGTTGTCCTTGTCTACAAACAACTTAATGTCTTCATGAGTAGGCAAGCTCATAAACACTTGGTTGACTATATCCCCAAGCGTGCTTTGAATGGTGTCTTTGTCTCTTCTCTCTTGAAAACCATTGTACTTGTACTACAGAGAGGAAGATGAACACCTGTGATACTTGGAGACATGGAAACAGTCATAGCAAGAAATATTTTAGTCGAAAAATAAAATGAACATGAGAACTGACTTGTAACATACCTGGGTAATTGATCATGGAAGTTTCATAATTTTGACCCAGAGGTCAAGAGTCTAACTGCCAAGACTGCTCAAGGCATAGCCTGGGTTGCTGGGAGACTGGCTAACTACTGGAACTACACAATGGAGGGATACAGTTGTGTAATTTGTTGGGCCAAGTAGCCACTATCCTCCAAAAATGCCAAAAAATGTCATAGACTCTAGTGATGGGTAGGAATGCACAAATATGGAGACGAAGGCGAGACTTCCTTCCCTAAATTGTGCAATGTAGCCTTGGTGAAGGCAGATCCTGAGCTAAGGTTGGCCTGACTCGTCGACGGGAACTAAAAGCAGGTAAGTCAATGAATTCATGGTGACACTTAGTGATAGCAAAAGTGATTAATAATGCATGAAAAAAATGAATGAAAGATTCAACAAATAGATCAACATGCATGTTGGTGAGGTATTTTGACAGTTGGGCAAACATCTATGCAAAACAGTTTCATGCATGCAACAACAATGAGATAGCAATGAAAATGGAAACAGAGGTAGGACAAGCTAGTATACATGTAAATGACAAAAAGCATTCAAAGAAATCAGGCAAACAATACTCCCACAAGCAACAACACGAAAAGTGACAGGAATGTAGCATAAGTCATGCGAAGTAGGCTTACCCCAAAATAACTAAAATGAATGTTCTGACTAGTCCTAGATGTGATGTGGGATGTCAGAGCTACAAGGTTGATGTGAGGAATAAGCTTTGCAGTGTTTGATTGACGAGTTTTGATAAAATCGAGGTTGTGATGCACATTCGATGAAGCTAGGGGAAGCGACACTTGGTGGGAGGTTTCAGAATTGCTCCTTGCATGTAACCTCCAAATGCTAAACATAAATCCTTGAAACAAGGGATTCCTTTGCATGTTGCCTTGGAAGAAGCAACGCATGCATTCAAGTTTATTTTCCTCATTCCCGAAGGGAACTGGTCAAATCAGCTTCACATGCAAGAGACTGCTTGACTACTGGAGAAAGATGTGCATTTCTGGCTGGGATCTGGTTGGTTGCCTAGGGGGTTTGTGCAATTTCTAGGCAGAGCAGCTGACTATTGCCTAAATTCGCACAAATGTTGGGCTGAATAGCCTAGTGCTAGGAAACTTTGTGCAAATCCTACTGGGAGGGTTGGCTAGTAGGATTATGCAATCTTGGAGCCTAGTAAGCTGTCAGAGAGGATTGCACAATTCCTAGAGGGAAGGCATGTTTCCCTCTAGGAATGTGCAATTTTCGAGGGGAAGTTTCTTATACTATAGTTGGACCATGTCTGTGTGAGCAACTTGTGAGGGGAACGGATCAACTATGATCGATATATTGCCTTTGTGCGAGGAAAACACTTGAAGCTTAAGTACTTGATGAAGAAAGACACATTTCTACGTAAGATTGGTAGGGAGGCTCCAAAACAGGATAAGGTAAAATTTTGGAGGGTGGTTGTAGCCACTACAACACTTGGCGACACACTGGTAGAACTCCAACTCTCTAAATGGACCTTGTTCATGAAAAGAAAGTCTAACACCTCCAGAAGTATTGTTCAGCTCCCAACTCATCTTGGCTTCACACTAGGTTGATTGTAAGATGTAGCATCTACTAGACTCTTGGTCAATTGAAACACATTCAAAGCCAAGGAAACATAGTTTCTTTGATTGAGGTTGAGGGGTATATAGGTGCACAAGCACTATATTTGTCAGAGTCTTAGTTTCATCTCTGGTGTTGCTCCATTACTAGCAAGCCTGGACAATACCCCGGTGGAGTCACATAGTAATAGTAGCATGGCTCCACTGCCAGCGAGCCTAGTCAGTACCCTAGAAGAGTTACTTGCATCACCTCCCTACTCAGGAAGCCTTTCTCTTCTTTTTCCTTATTCATTTCTTATTTTTTATTTTGACTTTTCTTTTTTCATTTTTCACTGTGCATGGCGCTTATTCATTTCAGAGGTAGAGGAGGGATCCTGACTAATTGAGAGCAAAAGAGTTTGTTGCAGAATATAAGTAGTTTATTGTATCTCTCACGTGCTTGTTAAGGTTTTCCCCCTTACCTTACTCTACTTGACTAAGATGGCAAGGGCTAACAAAAAAAAATCGACTAGAGAAGGTGACACTAGTTAGCACGCAAGTGTTGTGTTTACACCAAGGTTCACTTTGAACAGTATGTATTTTACTATGATGTATCATGGGATAAAAATAACAAGCTCATCATATAGAGGCAATATGATAGATAACCAAGTAGAGATAGTTGTACAATCCCTCTTGTACGTTACCTAGCTCGCTTCAAGAGTCATACATGGTTTCATTCAAAACTAACCTATGAATGAAACAAGCAAATGGACTAACAATCAACAAAGCAAATCAAGAGAAAAAGAAAAAATGAAAGGGAATCAAGTAAAAAAACAACAAAGAAAACAGGCAAATAAACAAAGCACGTAAGCAAATAAGCATGCAAGAAAACAAATAAAAATAAACAACTGAAAGCAAACACTACTCCTACTCCTACACAAATGGTACATTGGCTAGATCACGTGTAGTGATACTTCCAATGTAGCCACCGGTGCATTAGTAGACCCATGTTGGTGGAGGATTGGTCCGTGAGCAACCTAGTTGTGTGAACGAGCAAGCAAGAAAGATATAACAATGGTGATAACCACACTTCGTGATTCAAAGAGCCCATGGGACATAAGTAAGTGCATGTGCATGAGGGGTAGTCCAGAGACCTATCATGGTGTTGTGTGACACTATGTGCAAATTTGAAGCATAAGCACACTCTTGACTGTGACATGAAAGCAAATGAAAGAAACAAAGATAACTTGCATCACACATGAGTGCTTACAATGTAAAAATCCAATGCATGAGCAATGGGATCATGTAGTTCGAGTGGAGGGAGTAAATTCTGAGTGTTAGATTGATCTCGAGTGCATATAGATGAGTGATGAGGAGCCTTCAGTATTTGAAAAATTTCTTTATCAGAAGTGAAACCAACCTTAGGACAGCATGGGCCTGACATAACCATCAACACGCTCTAAAGTGCCTTGATGGTCTGCAGGGTTTCGACCTCTTTGAAAGATGGATCTTCGTAGATTGTTTGCTTAGACAGATTAACAATGAGTGAATCAACATCATGATTAGACGATGAGGTGAAGAGATCATGACAGCCAATATTAGAAAACTTAGGATGTTGGTCGGCATCGTCATTTTTTGATGAATCACACAGAGGGGTAGATGAGGAGGAAGGATGTTCACCCTCTGCATTTTCGGAAAAAGCAGATGAAATATCAAGTGGATTTTCAATGCGTAACTTTTCCTTTCCAATTTTCAAATTATGTACTAACATCCGATGAGTCTTGCAAGTGATCAACAATAGGTTCATTCGTGGATGAAGATACACATGCAAAATCATGGTTGGCAGGTTCACGAAAGAAGTTAGGAAATAATGGAAGGGACTCATAAAAAACGGAGCCATCCTTTTCCTAGTGTTGATATTCAAACTCCCACTCATACTCTTCATGAATGACAATGCATGTTAGTTGTGCAAGCCAAATCCATCAGTGAGTTGTTCCTTGTTCACAATAAGTGAAGAGTTGGAAATGGATGAACACAAGACAACATCATTCGGAGGAACACCTGAGTGTGAAGATGGAGGTCGAAGAAAATAATGCATATGAGAACTCGAAGGACTCACAACCAAATCTGTGTGAAAATTGAGTGTAGTGATGTTGGGAGAGTGTGAAGGATGAACAAGTGTGTGAGCATGACCCTCAACATCATTGGGCATTGGTGGAGTTGCTGAATGAGAGGGAGGTAGATAGTGAGTTGAGACACTGCCCAATCCCACATGAGATTGCGTAGTTCCATCAATGAAGAATGTTGAGATAGGCTTGATATCAATCTTCCTCTTGGGATGAGTAGATTTCTTAAGGAAATACTCAAACCAATCCCCAAGATAAGAAAATTTCGTCTAGCTCTTCGGAGCTTGAAATTGCAAGTCACAGAGGTGCTACCAAAAATGAATGACAGATTCATGCGGAGCCCTCTGTTGCGGTAATAGTTTCTGGTCAAGATAGTCTGGATCAAAATGATAGAACGTGTCTTCAATCAGATCATAGAAGTGCTCAACAAGTGCACAATGTCAGCTGGTAGTTTGAGCACTCAACAAAAAGGAGATTCGTGAAGTGTGTATGCAAGAAGCAAACTGGCCTATTCGTCAGAAAACTCATCTTCCTCATAAATCATGAAAAGAAATTTATATAGGTGTTCAAGCTAGGTGACTTCACCTTCACCATGATACGTGTGAGTGGACAAGAGATCGAAAATCTTCCCCGAGATGGAGACATCTTCATGACTCAAAAAAATCCTCGGGGGAAGAAGAGTGCAATATTCCATGAAAGATATGCAAAGCTTCAAAAATAGATGAGAGGATATAGCTTGTCATCAATCCCTCCTTCTAGCGCCAAAAATGTTGACGGTGATGGATCTGCCAACATGTCAAGGCGATCTCCCCAGTAAGAAGTCCTAATTAGACCTCATACCATTTGGTGTGGGAGTCCCAGCAATGGGTCATAAGGTAATGCATTGACCCTAATGTCGCAGAGAGGCAAGTAAGATAACTCTATTAGTAGCAAGGTTGTGACTAATGGAATGAGTGAAGGAAGGTGTATGAGAGGTTCCAACACTTCAAAGGGGGGAGGAGGTGGAGGCGAGATCCAAGTTGAAAGTGATCAGTCCCAACTCAGCTAAGAACACACAACACAAAGGACATGCATAGCTTCAAGCGAAGAATTCCACTCAGATGCGAAAGTCACATGATACAAGGTAAGATAACACATACAACACTCATGGATCTGCTAGAAAATTATATATTACAGAGAAATGGAACACATAAAATATTGCAAAAATATAACCACAGAAAAAGCATAAAACAAGAGAGACATAGATATAAGTGGTTCACCCAGTTTTGGCTACATCCATGGAGAAACAACCAGTCATTCTTTTTATATTATCCAGTAAACTGAAGAGATACAACATACAATAGATCCGTTGTAACTCCCTCTTCACTTTCAATCTCCTCTTTCTTCCTCACTCAGAATACAAATCTACCTAGACGCAATACAATTCCCTCATATATAGTGACGGGTTGCCTTCTAGGGAAAGAAACCTTAAATTAAACATAACTTCTACCATCATATCTCCACCTAATGAACGACCCAGATTGACTATGAAATCACAACATTTGTCAATGCAATTTTACATCTATTCTTAGCTTCGAGGGTGTTGCCCCCGATCCCCTCGCCGGGTGGGGCTCCCAAAAGGTCGCAGCTACCCCCTCTTGGACCCCCCTTGCAACAAATATTTTACAGGCGGCATTGCTGCCCCAATTCAAGCTGGGGTCCAATGCAGTGATACCTTTGCATACAGAAGATAATCAGGCTCCATACCCAACAATCTCCCACTTGGAGACTGATTATAGCAACTCCACTGCTGCTTCATTTACTGGACAATGACTCCACTTTAGACTTGGCAGTTTCTCATTTTCTTCATCATACTTGAGGACCAATTGAAACTGAGCAGATTCTCAGTTTCACCTTGGTTACAACTTTTGTTAACATATCTGTAGGATTCTAGCTAGTGTGTATCTTTTCCAGCTTCAATGGTCCATCTTCCAAGGCTAACTGTATGAAATGGTACTTGAGCTATATTTTCTTAGTTTTTGAATGAAATGCAGAGTTCTTTGCAAGATGTATGGCACTCTGGTTGTCACTGTATAACCTGCCCAACTCCTACTTCTTACCCAATTCATCCAGAAACCTTTGTAACCAAATCATTTCTTTACTAGCCTCTGTAGCAACAACATACTCTGCCTTTGTTGTTGAGAGTGCAACAACACTTTGCAGTTTTGAGACCCAACTGATAGTTGTTCCACCTACAGTAAACACATACCCTATTATGATCCTCCTATTATCTCTATCACCCACCATACTTGCATCAACATATCCTTGTAGAGAAATGCTTGAACCACCAAAGCATAATGCTTGATTTTTGGTACCTCTCAAATACTTGAGAATCCACTTCACCACCATCCAATGTTCTTTTCCTGGATTGTTCATGTACCTGCTTACAACTCCCACTGCATGTGCAATATTAGGCCTTGTGTAGACCACTGCATACATTAAGTTTCCAACTACTAATGCATGTGGAACTTTAGACATATGAGCCATTTCTTCCTGAGTCTTGGGACACTCCTTAATTTGAAATTGGTAGCCAAAGATATACTAACTGGTTTTGCATTCTACATATTAAACCTTTTCAACACCTTTTCTATGTACTCACTTGAGACAATGTTAATTTGTGATTCTTCCTATCTCTAGTTATTCTCATACCAAGGATTTGTTTTGCAGCACCCAAATCCTTCATTGCAAATGAGTTTGCTAATTTTATTTTGATCACATTTATTTCCTACATGTTAGAACCTACAATAAGCATGTCATGAACATACAATAAAAATATAATATAGCTGCCATCATTTTGCCTTTTGAGATAAACACAATGATCAGAGTGGCATCTAGTATAACCTTGTTCAGACATCAACTTGTCAAATTTTAGATACCACTAGCTTGGAGGCTATTTTAAGCCATACAAGCTCTTCTTCAACCTGCACACTAGTTTCTCCTTCCTTTTTACCTCATATCCTTGTGGCTACTGGATATAGATCTCTTCCTCCAAATCCCCATGGAGAAAGGTTTTCTTTACATCTAACTGCTGAAGATGCAAAGCTTCAACTGCTACTAGAGTTAAAATAGTTCTGATTGAAATAATTTTAACAACAGGAGAAAATATTTCATCAAAGTCTATACCCTTTTTCTGTGCGAACCCTTTCATTACAAGTCTAGCTTTATACCTTTTTCTACCTCCATCTTCTTCCTTCAACTTGTAAACCCATTTATTCTGCATTGTTGTTTTACCTATAGGCAACCTGACTAAGTCCCAAGTCTGGTTATGTGCTAAGGAGTCCATCTCTTCTTTCATGGCTTGTTCCTACTTCTTCCTGGTTTCTACCTACACTGCTTCTTCATAAAATTCTAGTTCACCAGAATTAGTAAACAATACATAATATAATGAAGGAGTATCATTCAGGGGGTCTACTTATCCTAGTAGATATTCTAACACAATTTTCAGATGTTTGAGGTGCTTGTTTCTATTGTGGTTGTTGTTCTAGCTATTGATTATTATGATTTTTAGGCACCACTACTTTTCCTGTGATCTTGTCAAGAACTATGTATTCTATATTTTCTTTTTTCTATTTCTTTTCCTCCAACTAATCCTTATATAAAACCTTTTCATTGAATATGACATCTCTACTCCTAATGATATTGTGTTTTTCATAATCATAAAAGTGATAACCAAAATCATTAACACCATATCCAATAAAGATAGGTTTCTTTGATTTTGCCTCAAGATTTATTATATTTTCTTTATTAATGTGGACAAAGGCTTGACAACCAAAAGTATTTAAAAAAGAGTAGTTTACCTTTTTACCTATCCATGCTTCCTCTGGAATACCACCATCCAAGGAAGTTGAAGGCCCTCTATTTTATTAGATAAACAATAGTTTCTACAACATCTACCCAAAATTGTAAAGGCAATCCTGCATGCAATCTCATGCACCTTGCATACTCCATGATTGTCCTATTCATCCTTTCTGACACAACATTTTCTTGTGGTGTTCCTAGAACTGTCTTCTCTCTATGAATTCCATTCTCTGAACAATACATATCAAAATCTCTGCTGCAATATTCACTTCCATTGTCTGATCTGAGACACTTCAATTTTTTCCTGCCTCATTTTCTACCAAAGCTTTCCATTTCTTGAAAGTATCAAACATATCAGATTTATTTTGAATACAATAAATCCAGGTTTTTCTGGTTGTATCATCAATAAAAGTAACATAATAATGTCACATTTCCTTGCTAAGGATTGCATTGACAACATCATAAAACTTTAAAATACTAGATCCAGAGATAGAGTTATTAATGGCCAGAACTAAACCATTCCATCTTTCTAGAAATGAGCACATAAATAATAGAGCCCTAACTTCATCATCAAAAGTTACCCCTACAGAACTTAACTGACTGGTAATTGTATTAAATTCATTTAAATGATCAGTAATAGATCCACATTCTAACATCTTTATAGTAAATAAATGCTTCATAAGAAATACCTTACTTGAGGCCGAGGGTTTTTCACATAGTTTGACCAATGTCGACATTAAACCATTTGTTTTCGTTTCCTTTAAAATATTAAATGTTACCGACGCCACTAGGCACAACCATATTGTTTCAAGAACCTTTCTATCGAGTATATCCCATTATATATCTATCATAATTGTCAGCTTCTTTGTCTTTCCACTCAATTGTTGGTATAGATCTCTCTGATATAGATAATATTCCATCTACATCTTCCACAGCTTGTAGTTTCGGCCATTAAATTTTCTGACCCTAAACCTACCATGTTCTGCCATTGCTCTCACGCGAACCAGGAACCCTTCTCTCCTGCTAGTTTATCAACCAAATAAACCTTCAACTTTGATACCAGTTGTTAGAAAATTATATATTACAGAGAAATGGAACACATAAAATATTGCAAAAATATAAACATAGAGAAAGCGTAAAACGAGACATAGATATATGTGGTTCACCCAGTTTGGGCTACATCCATGGAGAAATAGCCAGTCCTTCTTTTTATATTATCTAGTAAACTAAAGAGAAACAACATAGAACAGATCCACTATAGCTCCCTCTTCACTTTCAATCTCCTCTATCTTCCTCACTCAGAATATAGATCTACCTAGACACAATATGATTCCCTCATATATAGCGAGGGATTGCCTTCTAGGGAAAAAAACCCTAAATTAAACATAACTCCTACTGTTAGAGCTCTGCCTAATGAAAAACCTAGATTGACTACAAAATTACAACATTTTACATGCCAACTTTACATCTATTCTTAGCTTCGAGGGATCCAAAAAGGTCGGGGGCTCCCTAAAGGTTGCAACCGCCCCCTCCTAGACCACCCTTGCAGCGAATATTTTATGGGCGGCGTTGCTACCCCATTTAAAACTGGGGTCCAAAGCAACAATACCTTTGAGTACAAAAGATAATCAGGCTCCACACCCAATAGGATTAGTCTGAGACGAGTGTGATGGTTGTTGTAGCAAAGTTCAAATGAAAGGTCTATCTGATGTCCGGCAGAGCAATCAACACGGATGGTGACAACATTAAAAACATATGCAACACATTAACAACAATATTCATATAATTGCATGTGAATTAGTTCATACACTAGTACGTAAGTTAAACACCACATATCATTTAAATAACCAAATTAGTCCAACTACAATAAAAACATATGCACGAAAATGTGTTGGCTCTTATTATATAAAGAAGTGTAGGACACAACCATACAATACATCCATGTTAACCTGCTCTCCCCAACAGTGGAACGTTACATCCACATCTTCCTGTTCCTCCAAACAGATGTAGTAGCTTCGTGCAGTGGAGAAGCCAAGGCAAGTTACAATACTGTCCAAGCCTTCTTCCAAATAGTCTTAGTAGAAGCTTGGCTAACCAAAATCTCTTACAATGAGTTATGAGGGACTATTTATAGAAAAGGGTGGGGTGACCCTTGACATTCCCCTTTGTGACCGTTCAACTACCTTCATGAATGTTCACCTAATCTATGATTGTTACATCCACTATTGACACTTGAACTACACTTGAAATGACCTAACATTACAATGCACATGTACTTATGTGAGAAAACATGGCTTGTTCCAGCCTTGCAAGACATCGATGGCACTCGGTCCGCGTGGTGAGACCAACTCTTTGACATGCTTTCGATAGTGAAGGTGGTGAGATGATGCCAAGCTTGGTCATCCGTGATGGTGTGCATGTACCTCATGGTGACATCTTGCTGAAGAGAACTCTTGGCTCTGTTGCAACCAGTGCATTGGTTCGGCCCCTTCATCCAACTCATCTACTAACATTCTCATCGTCTTCTTGGGTACAGCTGAACTGACAATGCACTGATGCATAGTGTCTGTGATGATCTTCAAGGGTGTGCTAGTGTTCATACACATCAACTTGTTGAATTACATGTTCATGTCTAGTTGAACTGCTTCTAATCTTCACCTTGGTGAGTGTGCTGAATAAGTTAGGTTGCATTCATGCACACAATGACATGCATGTTGCTAAATCCCTTGCATGCGATCAAAAACACTGGTCACCATGTCTACTCCATGTTAGCTGTTGGGATGGATCATTAACTTATACGGGCACAATCTTATCTGTGAGTGCATGTTGTGCCCATTGTTGTTCCTAATCCTGCTGCAACACATTCATTTGTCTATGTAGCTTCATGTTCTTCCTTGAGTTGGTGCTTCAACACATGCAACTCCTTCTTCATTCCATTCTTTGTATTCACACCACCTTCATGTTGCGCCATCACCTCATAGCCTAAGTCTCTAAAGTTGCCTTCATTATTAGTGGATTTGCTTGATCTTGAAACTTTGTTTAGCCTCTGTGTTTTCAACAACCTTCCTCTTGCATTCACTGCATTCATTGTGTCTGCTGCATTCACTTCACTCGATATGCTACCTTAAGTTTTCATTCATAACGTTTCTTGTTATGATGTTGTTTATTGATGTCCTTGTCTACAAGCAACTTGACATGGTTGTGAGTAGGAAAGTTCATAGACACTTGATCGACTGCATCCCCAAGCATGCTCTAAATGGTGTCTTCATCTCTTTTCTCTTAGAAACCATTGTACCTATACTCATGAGAGGTAGATGAACACCTGTGATACGTGGAGACATGGAAACACTCATAGCAAGAAATTTGTCAGTCAAAAACCAAAATAATCATGAGAACTGACTTGCAAGATACCTGGGTAAATGATCATGAAGGTTGTGCAATTTTGGCTAGGAGGTCTAGAGATCGACTTCCAAGAATGCTGAAGGCACAGTTTAAGCTGCTAGGAGGCTCGTTGATTGCTAGAACTGTGCAATGCACAGTTGAGTCTAGCTGCTGACTGCTGGGATTGCACAATTCGCGGTTCTAGCTAGGAAGGACTACTGAACCAGTGACAAATTTGTGCAATTTCTTGGGCCAAGAAGCCATTGTCCTCTAGAAATGTGTAAAATAGTCCTAGAGGCTAGTGCTAGGTAGGAATGCACAAATCTAGAGAGAAAGGTGAGCCTTCCTTTCCCAGATTGTGCAATGCAACATTGGTGAAGGCAGAGCTCGGGCCAAGGTTGGCCCAACTAGCTAATGGGAAACTAAAAGCAAGTAAGTCAGTGAATGCATGGTAACACTAATTGATAGAAGAAGTGATTAACAGTACATGCAAAACATGAATGAAAGATTCAACAAATAGATCAACATGCATGTGGGTGAGGCAGTTTTCTGGTTGGGTGAATGTCCATGTAAAATAGTTTCATGGATGTGACAACAATGAGATAGCAACGAAAACTGAAATAAAGATAAGACAAGCTAGTATACATGCAAATGACAACAAGCATTCAAAGAAATTGAGCAAAAAATAGTCCCACAAGGGACAACACGAAAAGCGACAGAAATGCAGCATAAGGCATGGGAAGTGAGCTTACCCCAAAACAGTAGAGCTGAATGTGCCGACTACTCCTAGATGTGATGTGGAAAGTTAGAGCTATAAGGTTGATGTGAGGAAGGAGCTCTGCAACATTTGATTGATGAGTTTTGATAACATCAAGGTTGTGATTCCCATACCAAGAATCTAGGGGAAGCGACACTTGGTGGGAGGTCTTGGAATTTCTCCTTGCATGTAACCTCCAACTGCTAAAAATAGATCACTCAAACAAGGGATGCTTTTGCACATTGTATTGGGAGAAGAAGCCCATGCATGCAAGTTTGTTTTCCTCAGTCCCGGAGGGAACCGGTCAACTCAACTTCACATGCAAGAGACTGCTTTATTGCTCGAGAAAAATGCATATTTTTGGCTAGGAGCTGGCCTGATTTCCCAATAGGTTTCCGCAATTTCTAGGCAAAGTATATGATTGGTACCCAAATTCACACAAATCATGGATTGAACAGCCTGCTTCTATTAAAATTAGTGCAAATTCTACTGGGAGGGTTGGCTAGCAGGATTGCGCAATCCTGCAGCCCAACAAGTTGTTAGAGAGGATTGTGAAATTCCTAGAGGGAAGGCTAGTTTCCCTCCAGGAATGTGCAATTCAAGGGGAATCTGCTCTGCCTATAGCTGGACCAAGTCTGTGTGAGAAGCCTATGAGGGGAATGGATGAACTTTGATCAACAGGATGCCTTTGTGCGAGGAAAATGCTTGAAGTTTGAGTACTTGATGAAGCAAGACAAAGTGATGTGTAAGGTTGGTAGGGAGGCTCCAAAATAGGCTAAGGAAAATTTTTGGAGGGTAGTTGTAGCCACTACAATAGGTTGGTCATTGTTGAGGACAGTACCATACGAATTCTATTCCGACTCTCAGTTGTGGCCACTAGAGGAGTAGAGCGGGACACAAGGTAATTTTTTTCCATGGTTCCTCGTTTTTCTCTTACGTTACCACTTGGTTTAGTTTCCTTAACCATAGGAAGATACCATTCCTTATTCCCTTCTTGTGTTACCCTTGTTTTCTTCCAGGCATTAAAAAAATGTAGTGTCTACCTCTCCTTAGGATTTTACCTCTGCAATTTTCCTCATAGGTATAATTTCTTCTTAAAAGCTTCCTAATTTACCCTTCTACTATTTCATTTCTTGAGAGTGGTTAGTGTTGATTTTTATCCTCTAGCTGTAACCCTCATTGTTTTTGGTTACGAGACTTTGTTCACTGTAGGGTTGTAGGAATATACTTAGTGTATGTTGTCCTACATTTGATGTTGCATGTGAGCTTATTTCCAAGTTACATCTTACATAATTTTTTATTGATTGTGAATCTTTTATACTTCTCTATCAGTTCCTTGGCATGTCTAGATGCAGAGGAAATTGGAACTTGTGGTAACTTTAGTTTTTGTGGATGAGGATTTACTCATTTCTAAGAAACTCTTAGGAATTCCAATTTTCTAGGGTTTTACTATGTGTTTTTTTTAAAGGATCTCCAACTACTCAATCTATGACTAGCCTTTATATATTTGAATTTTCAAACAATTGTTAAAACTGTAATTTGTTACTGGAGTATCTACATGAAGTTTGTATATTTCCTATAAAGGAACTTCCATGACTTCTTCAACCATTATTGAAATGGAATTTTTTTAAGAAAACCTAATGGTGCAGACCCATGGATTATGTTCTTCTTAAGGTTAATATCAGATACACTGCTACACTTATCACCTATCATCATGTTTCTCTTTGAATACATAGATAAATATAAATATTGTGTATAAATACTGGAGCTCATCATAGTTATTTATTTTGAAGATAAAAATTCTTAGCCTAGATTTATTCTTAGTTCCGTTTCTAGCAGTAAAATATTACACTCTAGTAAATATGGATGAACCAAAATATTTTTTTTTCTTTCCTGTTATTATTTGTTTTTTCTCTAATCATTATCATATCTCTTTGAGTAGATAAAAAAGTTTTTGCTTTCTTTAATTTCTCTTTCCTTGTAAGTAAAAGCATTTACATTCCAAATACAATCTAAGAAAATTTGTAGGATTTCTTTTCTTTGTATAACTTAGTTCTGGCATACCATAACTAAATACCCTAATTCCAGGGACCATGCCAAGCAGTTGGCTACAAGTCGATAGCAAGTCACTAACCCTTAAACTCGTCTCATAATATTTAAATTTTTATAAGAATATAACTCTAAACAGTAAAGAAAGAATAATTGTGATTTATTTAACATTTAACTACCAACTCTTCCTACATAGATACTAAGGTAATTTGTTCTCCTATTCTATTTAGCATTTCCTTCAAGAACAACTAGTTAGAGTATATACAAAACAACAAACATGCACACGTAACTAAGATTTTCCTTTCTCAAAAAGAGTATATATTAAATCAACATGGGTATAAGGATATTTCTACCTTAGAGTCATGATACTTATCTCAGTATCTATGATATGTGCCAAGACTACTTTAGCCTCCCAACCATAACTCTGTTCTTCACGCGAATTCCCCCACGCTATACCCCTTTTTAAGTTAAGCACAACACCATTCACAGGTGAAATAAATCTTTAATATCAACCCCTAAGCAAAACTCTAATAGGTCAAATAAGTCTTTAATATCAATGCCTATGTAACACTCTGCTCCTAAAGGGTCTTGCACCAACATGTATCTCCCACTAGTGGATCCAATATGAGAGTACTAAATTAATGGTGTTTATATCTAGCCATTATCACTTTCCAAGAGTCTCTGTTAGTTCCTCGGTAGCCTAATGGCATTTTTCTCCAACCATTACTTCTTGTGTTTCTTACCCCCTTTTCCCCTGGCAAGGTCCTCTCCTTTTTTTTGAAAATGTTTTCTTTTTCTTATTTTTGAATTTCTTGGAATATAACTAATTCTTTAGACTATACTCTAACTGAAAAAGGATTTTCAACTCTCCGAGTGGTACTGTCACATTCTTTAGGAATAAATAAATAAATATATTATATATATATATATAATATATATATATATATATATATATATATATAGATATATATATATATATATATATATAGATATATATATATAGTTAGCTCATTTAACATATTCACTTAGTAAATTTGTGTGCATATATATACATTTTGTAACACATAAATACATATATGGGTAATTTTCATTACTAAGTAATAAAAAAAGGTTGCATAATTCCTACCATTTTTTCATTATCTAAGTATTCAACTTATAAATTTTTGATTCATTTCACCAGTGACATTACATTTATTCCCACCTAGGAGGAACATCTCCATTGATGTTTCCAAGATTCTATTTTCTTTTGAACAAATTTGGAAAATCCTCTTTCATCTTTTCTACTAGTTCCCAAGTATCTTCTTCAGATAAAACATCATTCCATTGTACCTTAATTTGAGAGATGGTTTTCTTCTAAAGAGTGATCTCTCTTGTATCCAAAATCTGTATAGGTTCAACTAGAAACTCTCCTTTTGGTTCAACCTATATCACATTACATTTCATCACATGATTAGGATTAGGTACATATTTTCTCAGTAAATAAACATGAAATACATTGTGCACCTTTGTATGAGAAGGAAAAGTTAGTTGATATGCTACAAGACGAACTTGGGTTAGGATTTTAGAAGATCCACAACATCATGGAGCTAATTGTGGACAACTCCCTAGTTTCAACAAGCTTCTCTTTGGTTGTACTTTTAAGTACACATGTTCTCCCACCTCGAACTCTCGTAAAGTTCTCTTCTGATCAATGTAAGTTTTTTTTTTTTTTCCTATCTTGGGCCTGTTTCAAGTTTTGTCTGATATGATTTACCATCTACTCCATTTCTTGAAGCATTTTCGGCCCCAAAATCAATTTGTCTTATGGTCAGGTTATAACAACCATTGGTTGTTTTTCTATGTAAATAAAAATAAGAGAAATGTCATCAGATGCATATTCCAAGCTGAATGGCGGGAAAAATATCCTAGTCAATGTCACTTTTGGTTTATTTATGGCAAATAAATTGGGAAAGGCATTGGCAAAGGAAAATAGGAGAAAAGGAAGGTGAAGAGACACATATTTGCTTGAGAAGGAAATTGAAGGAAAAATGAAGGAAAATGAAGAAAATATGGACAACAATGATGAATGGGCTTAAGAGGATAAGTTGCTAGGATTTTTTTAGGTTAGTATTTGACTCTCTCATTCATTCTCTCATTCTCTCGCACTCTTGTACACTTAGAGATTTCCTACAGCATGCTTGGAGCACTTTAGCATTGACTTGGATTTTGAAAAACAAGGAAGCAGAAAGTAGGAAAGTGCATGGGAACATGCAGATAAAAAACTATAGCTAGATTGATTGGTAGGTAATAGGGTGCATGTGTGATTTCATTGCTAATTTATCGATGCATAGTATATGAAAGTGGTTTTTTGGTTATGTGTTTTCATTGGAATGGAGGATCACTTCTATTGATAATGGTTTTAGCCTTTCCTTGCCATTTTTTGGATGGCCATGATTTTGTGGTTTTTTCCACTTAATTGCTATTGGTTGGAAAAAATACTATGGGAGCCTTGGAACGACTTGAGTTGAGTTACTAATCCTAGTGCCTAGGTTTGGAAAAATGCTTTAGAGCCCCTGGTGGGTTGAGTTACTAGTCTCTAGAGCCGAGTTGGACAAACAATCTAGGGCCCTAGAGGGTTGTGGCTTGAGTTCCCAATTCCTAGAACCCTTGACAACATGGTTAGAGACCAATCTGGTTGGTGTTAGGGGTGTATGACCATGAGGTGGAATCGGTGGTTGAGTGTTGACGTGGTTTAGCCTCTGGAAGCCATGGTTTATTTTTATTTTATTTTTCCCATGAGATCCCACATTCATGCTAGGAATATGGCATGAGGGTGATTGGATGAAAGAAAGATTTGGTTCAACCTAGTATATGTTTGGGTGCCATGTCAAAGTCCCTGACTTGGTTGGCATTTCCTTATGTTAATAAGAGGTATTTTCTATTGTATCTATGAGCATGTGTAGTTATTATGATGGTGATAGTATGGTTGACTCTCCATGATTTCTATGGTGGTTATTTCATGGGTATATGTTGGGTACATGATGCATATTATATATGGCTCTTGACATGTTTGATGAATATATGAATGGCTGATGAATGCATGGACTAACAAGTGCTATTGCGGCTATATAGAGAGGGTTAGATCATTCTAGGTGATTCTTAGTTGAATACTATCAATTTAGGTTTAAATATGCATTCATGACCTATAACTTACATGTTTTCCATGTGTTTGACAAAATGTCTATTATGTGTTGGCCATTCTAGGTCAAGTTTATTACTCAAGTTTATATATGTAGCCTTTTTTTCATGTCATTTATGATCTTGATAAGGTTTATGAAATTCTAGGTAGTGGTCTGGAGGCTGACCTTAAAATGTGGCTGAAATATTTGAATTTCATCCTCTAAACTGCGTAATTTAGGTTACCATCACACTCACATAGTGTTGTGCATGTGGTTGGAGGCCTATAACGACATGGAAGCCTTCTCATTGATAAGGTAGGCAGTTGAATTATGAGAAATGTAGCATGGACTTAGGGATTCATCACATGGGGTGGCCCTCTGACCCTTGAGTGCTTTGTAGCCCTGAGGGATGTTGTGAGTTGTTAGTTTGGGGTCAGTTTATAGGCCCCACTTCAGTAGACCTGGGAGGTCGTCTCATGTCATAGTAACTATTCGTCTCATGTTTACCCTGGTAGGTTGGTTAAATTGGGTAATTGTGGAAGGGGGTGTTACAGGGTCGTATCATAGCATGGTTCAAATACTTGGACTAGACAAGTAGGATGTGATTGTTATGCATGCCTGTCATTCATGTTCATGCATGGTAGAAGTATTGTTGTCATGTATATAGTTAGTGTTATGTTTTATGTTGTCATATATCATCCTAATATGTTGGCGGAGATGGATTAGGAGATTTAAATTATGAGAGCGAGGTGGCAACACTAACCTTAGGGTAAGAGTAGACCATCGTACATGTTTGTATGTTGGGAAAGTAGGTGTGTTGATTAATGTTTGTTATATGTGTTATGGTTACATGTAGGAATGTCATTCTATTGTTGTTATGGTTGCATGCATGATAGAGGTCAGTTGATAAGTGAATTCATATGCACATATGTCAGTTAGTCATGCTTCATAGTAACTTGTTTTTATATGCATTGCAGGCATATACATGATGATTATGGTCATTTTATTTAAGATCTTGATGTTATTATGTATCCTGCTAATCTAGATTATCATGTGCAGATGATTATGGTTATAATGTTAAGGTTCCAGTCAGTATACTTGTGATATTGTGTCATACTAATATGGAATGACTTGTGAGGATGTGATAAGATTCCCTGAGATACATTGAGTTATGAGTGTGATTGTGTTGTCTATTTGGTTTTCCTAACATAGTATGTCTACAAATTGTTTGAATGTTTGAATAATTCTGTGATATGGGTGTGTGTCTATAGGATTGCATGAAGGAATGATCTCATTTTAATACAATTGTACTAACACAATGTGTGATGAGATAGTTGATATACACTTGAGTGCAAGTGGGAGCTAGTTGTAGTATTTTCACTAATGATTGTGAGTTGATTGCCAATTATGACATTGTTGCTAGTCTTGATAAAAGCTAATTTCAATTAATAGACATGATGTCTTAATACTTGGCACATGTGACTGGCATGTGTGAATAATTGTGGGGAAACATTCTTGGTATTAGCATGACAAGGTAAGAATTGATTTTTTTATATAATTAATAGTTAAGCAATGTGATAGAATATAATAAGACTCAATTGCAGTAAAGAAAATTTAAAAGAATGGAATTGGGTGACAATTTCTTTGGCTATGTTTGGAAACCACAATTCGAAATGAATGTGTTTTCATGAACACAACAAGTCTTCTCAACCTTGAGTTTGTTTGACATTATGTGGATCTATGCTAGATTCATGAACATGTATTTGAAAGTTATAACAATTGGTTTCAAGTTATGGTTGGATCTATCAAGGAATTGGAGTCCCTTGAGAGATGATATATGTATGTGTTCATTTACAAGGCCATATTCTTGGCACATCAAGGTAAGGTAACCAATATAATGTTATGTTTATTTACACATTGACAGTTTTGTGTTTATGGAAATATGATGTTGGGAACTACTTGAAAATGATACTATCATGAAATCTTGAAGAAGTTTTGGGTTGATGTTTCTCTTGGAAGCATTGGGAACCCATGGGGGTCGAGTAATGATGTTTGTTTCTAGTTTTTTGTTTTCGATCTTTTGCGATTTTTTTGCACTTGATTTAAAGTATATTTTATGTCTAGTGCATTGATCCAGATTTAAACAGGAACACAACAAATTATAGATATAACCATAAATACAAAGATGTAGTATAAATAAAACTTTGTTTCATTAATATCAAATACTGAAATATGCATACAAATAGAATGGAAATAAGACTAGATCAAATGATGGTAGCTTATCTTTGAGAAGAGATGTGGAGGCTACATACCTCTGAACTGTGTTACAATGAGGCTCAAAGGCCTATTTATTATTAAGAAAAAATGGAAAACCCTAAACATCCAAAAATGTAACCATAGGAGATGAAGCACCAAAATATGGGGCCTCTTTGGGTAAATTGGTACATCTACTTCCAGTGGTTGTAACTTTAGCATACCATCTCCATTTGACGCGCACAATACCTTGTTAGAAATATCTATCCGAGGAATACAACTTTTCAATGAACAACATCAATATACATTCAATGTAGGTCCAAATTTCCCCAAAAAAACCTCGTTTAGAGCCTCAAAACAACTCCGAAAGTTCACGACCCAAAAAATTGCCAAAAACATTAAATTGTGCTTCAATTAAGGAAAGTGAAAAAACTGAAAGAAACAATGGTGGGGGTCCAAGTGGAATGGGAGGGTGGCCACCAATATCCACCTCTTACATGGCCATGCCATTTTGTTTTTGTTGTCGTAATTTTATTGGTTTTCATGGTTTTATCTTGTTTGTTTGTTGTTCTTTCCTTTTATGTTTTGAGGGTCTTGGGAATTGGTGGGGGAAAGATGAAAGCTAATGGAGCTCGGGGGGATCCCAATGAAACCAAATTGGTAATGTAAGACCTAGATGAGGCTGGTGCATGTATGAGGGAAGCTAAAGGCATGAATATGAGAGCCAATTGGATTGACTGGGTCCATTGCGGTAAATGGATGGTGGCAAGACATTCATGAGAAAGGTAACAGGAAGAGTAAAGTGAATGGATTTTAGCCATCATATGCCTTGGCTATGTTGGGGATTATTTTTCTCAATGTTGTGTATGTTGTTAATGGATAAAGGGAGTTCTCTTAACCTTGACCTTATGATATTTGGTAATTATGTTGTGATCATGATTATGCTAATGTGTATATAGATATATATATGTATGTATGTATGTTGTTGTTTGACAGGGTCATCAGTGATCATGATAATTTTATGTTGATGTCTCTATATGTATATATTTATGTATGTATGTAATTTCTAACAAGGTCTTTAGGGATCATGCTTGTGGGAGAATGATTGTTATGCAGGTGAATGGCATGAAGAGGTTCTTCGTTTATGAGGAATCAAGTGGGAAGAGTAGCCTTGGCAGATCTATGAGGTTAATATCATGTGGATGTGGATTGGTATTATGTGATTATACCATCCCTATGTTTATTTTATGGGAAAATTATATTGAGGGATATATTAGCAAAATGAATGCACTGTGTTTTGCGACATGTTGGGCCAATCATGGATAGTGGAAAGACATTAGAGGTAATGTTTCCTAGTAGAGACAATGTGGTTTCTAGATGTAAAGTACTACTATTGTGTATATGTTGTATATGCATTGTTGTGTGTAGATGGCATTGTGAACATGTTGTATATGTGGTGCTATGTAAATATGGTATTTTGTACAAGTTGTATATACAATTTTGTGTACATGTAGTGTGGTGTACACATTGTACATATGGTGTTGTGTATAAATGGAATTTTGTACATCTTTCGCATGAGATGTTGTGCACATGTGGTGTTGTGTACATGTTGTGCATGTAGTGTTGTGTCGATGTGGTGTTGTGTACATGTTGTATATTTGGTGTTGTGTGCATGTGATGTTGTGTACACACTATGTAGGTGGTGTTGTGTACAAGTTGTACACATGGTGTGTACATGTTGTACATGTGGTATTGTGCACATATCATACATGTTGTGTTGTTAACATGTGGTAATGTGTTATGTGCATTATGTAGTCATTGTATCATGACATGTGTATTTGTTGTGTTGTACTCTATGTAAGTATATGTGTTGTATTGTACACTAGGTGTATGTGTATGTCATGTGTTTTACATTGGGTGTAGGTGTATGTACTGTGTTAGTGCATTTGTTGTATTGTATATTGTGTGTGTCTGTGTACATGATTGAAGAGAAGAAAAATAATTGGGTGCTTGTCGGGTTTGTAAACCGATTCAGTGTGTGTACAAAAAGGACAAGAATAAAGGCAGAAGTAACGACCGATTGAAGGATAGGTGTAATGTCCCTTAATAATAAATAATAAATAATAATATAAATAATATAATATAATATTAAAATACAAGAAAATAAATAATAAACAATAAATAAAAAAATAGTAATAGTAAAAATAATAATAAAATAATAAATAACAATACTAAAGCTCTAAATAAATATAAATAGAAATAAAATAAGAAAGCAGTAAAAATCAGTAAAGCTATCAAAAAGTAAAAACAAAAGAATGAAACAAGAAAGTAGTAAAGTTGCATGATGACACATGGAGTGTGTGCATGTGATTCCCCTTCCAATGTTTGCTCTATATAATAGATGGTGAGGAAGATGAGAGGCATTCAATCATTCCATGATTCCATGATTCCATCATCCATTCTCTTTGGAGAATAGTGTTATGAGACAAAGGATCCCTGGAAATAGTACGTTGATTGAGGGCTCAGGGGTGGCCAGTTGTAGCAAGATTTTGTGCAACTAAGCCTACGGTTGGGTGGAGAGTTGTCCCCAAGGCTTTGTTGCAATTAGCAGAATTCAACTAGCAATCAACTAGCGTTTCCCCAGGTAAGTTGTCTCTACTTGTATCTTTTGAAATTTAATGTTAATTAGTTGATAAATTACGTGTTGATTATAAATCACATGATTAATGTAATTAATTACATGTTTTTCTTTCGGGGCTATTACATATGGTATCAGAGCTTAGGCTCATCCCTTAGCACCTATGGGCATTTTAATGTAGAAAAGAAAATGATCTAATATCTAAATTTTATATTTTGTGTTCAATCTAACTCTTGAAACCTATAAGCCCTTATATAATTATATGTTAATTATATTTGTATTTAAGTTGCAAATTACTTTAAGTTTATTATAGTGAATATAACTGCTTGTGAATTCGGCATGATTTTGTCCATTTCATCAATATCAAAATATATAAAACTCTTCTTGGCCTATCTCTTTCTCTAGTTATCAATTCTGCTTAAATTTCCAGTTGGGTGATCAATCTCAATCTTAGCATTGATCTCACGTCTTTCTTCTTCATCGTATTGGACTTCATGTTTATGATATTCTCCGATATGGGCATATTCTCCCAAGAGGCTAACCCTAATTTAGTCAGAATATTTCTTAATTAAATTAATTGACTTGTCTTGTCCAAATTTTTAGGTTTGTATTTTAAATTCAGAAATCTAGCATTGTTCTTGGAATTTTCCTTAGGATAAACTCCATCGATGGGTATCAATTTAAATTTAGGGCATTTCTCTACCGTTCATTTTACTCATTTGACCCACATGTGCATATTTTGTTGCAATTGAATGGCTTTTTCAATTCTTTTCCATTTGAATTGATGCCTCTTTGGACCCAGTTCACTTCATTGTGCATGGATAATTTAGATCATATGTGCTATTAGCAGTTCATGTGTTGCATGCTAACCATTTGACGAAATGTGTTCTTGAAAAATTTGCATCTACTCAACAACTAAGCTCAAATTTGTAGGTTGTAATGCCCACTTTATATGCAGGTATAGACTCCAATTTGTAAGTTGGAATGCCTATTTTCTGTGCTTAAAAGTTTATAGTTCCATAACTATGTGTTACAACAGTTTTTGAATTTCTTAGAGTATTTCAATAAATCTAAAGAATATGCTAGTTGTAGCATGAGTCTTGGTATGGGCATTAACATTGACAAATCATAACAAATCGCTAGGCATATCTTCATTTTGATTATATTTGGACATTATTTCAGAAATCACTGTGACTATTTTATCAGGATGGATGCATACAGACTATTTGATAAAATGTATGAACAAAAATTTTCAGTTGTATGATGATTTTAGAGTTGAGATAGCAAGTGGGAAGCTTTGCCTTTGATTCTTGAATCACTTTCACCACTTAGAAATTGCCTCAGAATTTGAATTTTGAACATTATACTTTCCATCAGTGCTTGTTAAAGGATTATGTATCTAGTTGCATTGGTGTTTACATAAATAAATAACCAAAATTTGAACTAGGACCATTTTTTTTATTCCTGGGTGATTTCTTCAAATTCAAAGAAAATACATCTCAATTCTGTTTCAGATTTGTGACTTTGTCTTCTTGCTTCCCTATTTGAATGCTATCCATGTATTTAGTAAACACGCTAATTTCAGAGCTTCCTGTGTTCTATTGCTATATGAAAATATGTGCTTCGTTTTGAAAATAGCTCCATTTGCATGATGGAAACAATAGTTTGATGATTAGTAACAAACTCATTAGTTTATGGATTTGTTTATCCATGAGAAGGAGATTCTAGTACATTATACCTATATTACACTGAGAGCTACCCTATGTCTGCCAAAAATAGGGTATTTCCCTGTAGCACAGATACGAACTAAAATGCCATTTAAGAGTGTTATTTAGGGAAAGCCCTAGTGGTGATTAGAATCACCTTAAGTGGAGGGAGGAAAATCATAAGTGATAGTGGTTTATCCAAGTTGTCATTGGTGTGACTATCTGTTTCCCTGAATGCACGAGTTTGTGAGTTTTCTTTGATCTATGGTGATTGCAAAAAGCATAGAAATAGGTGGGTTGACTGTGTTGTACTATGCAAAGACCACTGCTTTGACAAAATAGCTCTTCATTAAACCTTAGTCTATTTTCTCTTCGGGCGAGTTGCTGAATGTATAAAAGCTTTGGAAATATAACGAGACTTGGATATTGTGATAAGTTGTATGTTGTTGATGGTGTTTGAAGATCTCTGAAAGTGACTGCAATAATATTCTTGTTCTCCCAAATTAGTCTGATGAGCTTCGTGTCTTTATATTTTGATTGTGGATTGGGCAAGAATTCCGCTGATGTGGAAAAAATGTACGATTGAATATTGTTTTTTCCCACAAAATTGATGTAAATTGCAGCTGAAGAAATCGTATGCCCCTGCATCGTTTGCAAGGTTTTTTGTAAATGATATTTCCATATTAATTATTTTTTCTGTGTGCGAGTTTTTATTTGTAAATGATGATCTAGAAAGATTTCTAGATCATCTTTCTAGATAATGAGTCGGAGTCGATAGAAATCAATCCGTCATAGGCAAGCTCATAACACGAAATCATAGATCAAGTCTGAAGAAATATATTTGGCAAGGACTAACTCAGGGATGGTCAATGATGGATGACATATATTTTGCAGGTGAATGGTTTATTTGCATAGACCTCTTGAACACATAACGACACTACAGATGGCTTGGTGACAATTGACCCAAAGCTAATACCCAGAAACCGGCTGAAGACTTTCAATGTAGCTTGATTAACTGTTAGTTAAAGGATTTCCCAACCCAGGTGAAAAAGTGTCGTGTTCAAGAGTGATGGAAAGTTTTTCAAACACAAATTACAACAAACCGGTTCATTTTTCTCTCTTTTCCCCCACCATTTCTGGCAAGTACCTCTTTATTTTTGAAAATCTTGAAGAGGATAACATTTGCTTGGCTATAAGCTCATCCTTTGGATGAGTCCAACTTAGTTTAGATTCGAACCCTAAGAAGGAGTGGTTCATTCCTGTTTGTAATTGAATAGGTCCTTTATTGTTAAATTTTAGTGAGTCCAGTATAGGAGAAACTCAACGTTTTTCAATTTTAGGGAGTTAGAAGAAAAACTTAATAAAACTCCATGGTTGTCCTTTTTCATAAATTTGTGTCTCCCAAGCCCGAAAAGGTATAAAATAATACTTGAAAGAACCATTTGACCATTACGATCAAGGAGTACTTTTCATAATTAGTGCCTTCAATCTGAAAAAGTAAAAAAGCGATCGAAAACATGTCATTTTATTACCAATATCGAACTCAAAACGACAAAAGTCCAGCTATCTTTTCATGTTTATACGGTCAAAAAAGAGCTGTAAGTGGACCATCTTTTTAATTCCATTTTAATGAGTCTAAAGAGAGAAACTCGGCAATCTTTTCATATTTTACAAGTCAGAAAAGAGATTAAAGAGGACTCTTATGTGTTTTTGTTGAAAATGACTAATTCTCTCTAAATACCCAATATTCAACACAAAAACTGCAAACATTACTCATATCTGTTTTAAAAAATAATAAAAATGTACCAAAAATGACCTTTTCAAAGTAAAAAATAAATAAATTAAATTTATTTATTCAAAAAATCTTATTATAAAAAGGGCTTTTACAAGTTCATTTTCACCATTTGGCTTTGGAGTAAAAAGTAAGAGCTTTTGGTAAGAAAACTTCCTGTGGAGATTGTGGAAAATCCGACCACTGGAATTGAGAACCGTCTTCTTCAGGTAATCCAAATCGTCCCTAACTTGCATTTCATCCATTTAAAATTTTGTTTGAGGCTTTAAATTTGATTTTTAGAAGGAAATTTGGGCAAAAAATCGCCCGCGGTAGTTGCGCAGGTTCGCCATGTGGCTCCTGCGCACCACGATTTTTCCGTGCACAGGGAAAAGTCAGGGTGCCACACCTATTCTTAAGGATAAGTGTGCAACTACGCACTGTCTCTAAAAGAATGGGTGGGAACCCCGTGGAACACGAATTTAAAACCCTGATTTCTTCATTTTTGCCCCACAGATTTCAAATTGAAATGTTCTAAACCAACTATTTTGCGATGTAGGTAGACAAGATTCTTGTTTGGCGGGAAAGAGAGCATGAGGATGTGGATCAAGCTGCATTACTCCATCCACCTTCATTATAGGCATTGAGAGCATGCAGACTATTTAAATTTTGGGCCATACCTCGCATGAGGGCATAGGTAGACTTTCTACAATGGCTAGTAGACAGGTGGAGCACGCAGGACCAGTGCTTCATTATTGGTGGAAACCGGCTCGAAATCGAGCTGGAAGATATATACTTCTTGACTGGATTGCCCAAGAGAGGCGAGAGATTATCTCTATTCGGATCTAGGCGAGGTGGCCAATCTGTCACTAGTCTCCGACTAGAGTTTTGTAATAACCAAAATTGCGGACAAACGGATAGATGTTAAAACCATCTCCTGTCCTGAACTAAAAGTGATCGCATTTATAGTCACCAGACTCTATGAGAGTGTAGCATTGCATCTAGCTACTGGTTTCGAGATGCGCATGTCAGTAGACTGCTTCCGAGGCACCATCTTCAGCTGGTGCAATGCTGTATTGGCTGATGTGAAGGGCTAATTGACTAGGGAAAAGAATGGACAACTAAATAACTTTGGCTATGGTTATTTAGTTGTGAGCTTTTCCCTAGAGAGGGTACCTATGCTGGTTCCACAACAACTTACCACTGAGGCTGGACTTCCCCGAGATCCTAGGGTTATGCGGTGAGTTGCGGTCATGGCTCGCCATCCTGAGCAGGGCACCGAGGTTGTTCAATTCTCACCCGAGTATTTTCTTTGGTTAGAGAAACAACTCTTTGTGATTCATGATTTTCCATACGTTGGGATGGATTATCGTGGTGATCCCGACATGGCTCTTCCACTAGGAGAGCAATGGGATGATTACAGGTAAAATTGTTTTCAACATTTAAATTATATATATATTTTTGTTTTTAAATCATCCCAAAACTAATAGTAAAATGTTTTTAAATGTAGATGTGGGTCCATGATGACCAACCGCTCTCCAGCCTTATGATCAAAGTCAACCAGCTGCTATAGCACCGGCCCCACAGGACCAATTAGCAAAGACCTTGGCCAAATTGGAGGGTCATCTAGAGCGCTTGACAGCAGACATTCCGGAGACCAGCATAGATGACATTCCTCTTAGGCTACAACGCTATGTGATTGGGGTCCCAAGACCTTTTAGGAGGTTCCTTTCTAGGGTGGCCCGAGCAATGGCGTCTTATCGTGATCATCACCAGTGATGGGATGATTGCCTTGTAGACTCATTTTTGGACTTTTTGTGCTATCATGTTTTCTGATCATAAGGAGTTTTTCAACCTATGATCGAAGACAATGTATATTTTGACACACTTCTACGCTATGGTATATTACTATTATTGGTTATCTTGAACAACATGTTATGGGATGTTTTTAAATTTACTATTTGATTTAATGCAAATGTCTATTCAACATTTGAGAAACAACTTCATCTGCTAATGTATTTAAATATCTTGGAATGTGCTAATATTCGATGTAATCACATTCTCATTCCAAGAGATGGACTCTAAAAAATAATCGCAATAACACTATATTTCTAATGGCATAAACTCTATTAAGCTGTAATACAATGAGTTCCGAATCTAATCTAACAATCAAATCAATCACTGCATTGTATTCTGCAATGTTGTTCGTTGTTTGACTGAGGCTTACCCCATGCATAGATACTAACTCGTCAGAGGGCGAATAACTAACCCAAGCTGCGGAAGAGATGTTCCATGTACTATCACAAGCGCCATCAGCGAAACCGATGTATGTTTGGTGAGGTGTTGACATTTGCAATACCAAGAGTAAAATTAAGATAAGCAGGAATAATGATGAAAAACACTCTTTGAAGTGAAGCACGCATTCCTAATCTAAAACCATACCAAACTTAGAAAGAAACTAGTCTAAAAAATCTCCACACTAATCTTTTAAGCATAATATCACTTTAGATAAAGTGCATTCCTAGGTTTACCTAAAGATACATTGTCAAAATCTTCTAATTCATAGGCCCCTTTTGCCAGCTTTCGCTTAACAATATATGAACCATGCCACATGGGTACAAATTTGCCAGCCCCTAGCTTATCGTTTGCTTGATCGTAAAGTAAGACTAGATCTTCTTCTGAAAAATTGTGGGGTGTAACATTCCGATCATACTGAGATTTAATTCTCTTGGCATGAGTTTCAATAGCTAATGCATCATCATGTCGATTCTCATCTAATTGAGCTAAGTATAATAAATATTTTTCCTCTTCGGAAGTGGCTGGTAATAATTGTACGACAATTTTTAATGACAGGATTTCGCATTCAATGGGTAGTACTACTTCTAAACTGTAAACCATTTGAAAGGGAGTAAAACATGTTGACGTTTTGACTGAGGTTTGGTATGCCCAAAGTGCTGAAAATAACATGTTATGCCAATTCGACCTATGAATCCCAATGATTCGTCGGATCACGGTGACTAGAACTTTGTTGATTGCTTCAACCATACCATTTTCTTGTGGGTAATATGGAGTGGAACTATCGTGACGCAGGCCAAGCTGATCTATTAGTTCAGTCATCATGATGTTTCAAAAATGACTCCCATGGTCAGTGATAATCGCTTGAGGAACACCAAACCTAGCAATTAGATGATTGAAAACAAAAATTGCAGCAGTTTTGCCGTCTGTCGAAAATGTAGGCATCGCCTTGGCCCACTTGGTAAAATAATCTACCGCAAGGATGATATGCGCATGCCCCTCACCCGAGTGAGGGTTACATGTAATAAAATCGATACCCCATTTTGCGAATGGACCGACGAAAATTATAGGGTGGAGAGGAGCAGGTGGAGCACGCATCTTATGATAAAAATTTTTGGCAATTGTGGCATTTTTGGACTACAGCGATACAATATTTGAATAAGGATGGACATAAATAGCCAACGCGCAAGATCTTTTGGGTTGTGGCATACCCAGACATATGACCGCCACACGCTCTAGAGTGACAGTTATTAAGAACCTTTTTAGCCTCGTCATGAGTGAGACAACAACGGAAAATAGAATCCACCCCACGACGATAAAGAGTATCACCAATAATAGTGTAAGGTTGGGATTGGAAGTGTATTTTCCGGCGCTGAGATCGTGAGATGTTAGGCCGAAAAGATTGGGTCTGGAGATAGACAATAATATCTCCATACCATGGATCAACAGTGCTGATAAGGAACAAGGAGTCATCCGCAATGGGTTCTTCCGCCACAGGTTCAATATCAGCACGAGGGAAGTCACACATCAATTCCTCAAAAACCAAAGACTTGTTTGACTTGGCCTTTTCAAATTCCAAGTCAAATTCCTGCAGGATGACAATCCATTTGGAATACTTGCCCCCTAGCAATTGTTTAGTCAAAATGTATTGCATAAGGTTACAGTCAGAAATGACTGTGGTTTTGCGTAACAAAATGTAATGACGAAAACGTTGAACAACTTGTACTGCTGCCAAGGCCAGTTTCTCCACATGTGAATATTTTAACTCAGTTGGAGTTAGAGTCCGACTAAGATAATAGATCACATGTTCACTCTCGAATTCATCCTGTTGAACTAAAACCATCCCAATGGTGGAATGGTAAGCGACAAGGTACAAGAAGTAATCGTGGTTGTAGTTGGGAGGATGCAATAACGACGCATGGGTCAACGCATGTTTAAGCGCATCAAAAGATTTGTCATCTATCTCATCCCAAAAGAATGGAGTGTTCTGTTTCAACAACCGGGTGAAACCTTTTGTAATCTCGGCGTAGTTAGGAATGAAACGACGTAAAAAGTTTTCTTTCCCTTGCAAACTTTGGAGTAGGCGAAGAGTTGAAGGAGGTGGTAATGTGACAATGGCTTTGACCTTTGAAGGATCGGCATGAATGCAAGCTTTGGGTACAACAAATCCTAGTAAACGACCCATTTCTATATAGAAAACACATTTGTGGGGATTCAGCCTAATCCAATAATGCCTACATCTCATAAAAATTGCTCGTAAATGAGTGAGATGGTTAGCTCGGCGTAAAGAATGAGCAGGTAAATCATCGAGATAAGGCTGCAGAATGTGCTTGATGTCATGAAACACATAAGACATAGCCCTTTGAAAAGTTGCGCCGACATTCTTCAATCCAAAAGGTAACTTGAAATAAGCAAAAGTCCCCCATGGACAAATGAATGTCATTTTTGGTTGATCGGCAGGTAGAATGTTAATTTGATTGTAACCAGAAAAGCCATCCATAAAGGTGAAAATTTCACTGCCAGCACAATCATCGATAATTTGATTGATATAGGGTGTTGGATAATTTTCCTTGGGACAAGCACGATTAATATCCCTATAGTCAATACATATTCTTATTGTCCCTTGTTTTTTAATAACTGGAACAATATTCGATACCCAATCCGTTAAAGGAATTGGATAAATGAAATCTGCTTTAAGTAATTTCTCAACTTCTGTTTTGATGACAACAGACTTTTGTGGGTGTATCTGATGCAAACGTTACCGGACGGGTTTAGCATTCAGGTAAGCTTTGATCTCATGAACAACAATTGAAGGATCAATTCCTGGCATTTCCTCATAGGACCAGGCAAACACGTCACGAAATTCTTGAAATAGGGCTTTATATGTTTTGATTTCAGTGTTCGTACAAGAAGCACCTATGTGAATATTTTCAACAATCCCAGGTTTGACTGAAATTTTGATAGGAACCATTCGAGAAATATTTGCTAAATTTTGTTCAGAATCAGGATGTTACAATGGATTCTGCAGTTCTTTGACATATTCAGCAGTAAAAATAGATGAAAAATAATTCTCAAAACGATCAATCTCAGGTAAAAACGAAGATCGATGATGAAGATCGTCCCATGGTAACGCATCAACAGACAACAGTTCCCGAATTTTCTCATCGGTGTGAACAGTTTCAGAAAAGGTTGTTCAATTTGAGGTTGAGATTAAAAGTGATTCTCCATGGATCACATTCACTAGATCAAGATTGGCTGAACTTGAGTAGGAAAACGACTGTACAGCCTGATAAGCAACTTCAAAGGGACTCAAAGGCATGGCATCACCAAAAGAGTCCACCTCGGAATCGAATGGAACAATCCAAGGATCGTCAAGAACAATGGATTCTGACAAAATCATATGAACAGTTACGAAATGAGATGGTACGTTGGGAAGAGGAAATGAAAAAATTCTGAGTAAACCAAAATCTTTAACTAATCCTACTCCAACATCCTTATAGGGATTGTGGTTTTACCAACATGTTAAATACTCTCAGTAGAGGATGGGTCGGATGAAAAGTAAGTTAACGAATCTATTGTAACGATCTTTCCATTATGTGGAAACTTAATAAGCTGAAAGACCAATGAAACAACAACAGTCATGGTGTAAGACTAGCTACGACCCAAAAGAAGGTTGTAATCTAGATGGGCATCAACCACCTCCACATCTATATTAACAGTTTTTCCTTCAACTCCTATAGGTAATTCTTGCAAAATTGCATAAGGATGAAACCCTCGGCCATCAAAGGCCTTCAGAATCATCGGGGATTGATTAAGTGTAGGAGAACCAAGGGCTTTCCAACACTATATCGACATAATATACGTTGAAGCTCCCTCATCAATCACAGTCCTAAAGCAAGGTTTGTTTTTGACTAACACTGGAATCTGGAAAGCCATTTGATGTCGTAAATGAGGTGTACTATTTTCTAAATCGAAGACTATGATGTTTGAGTCCTGAAGATCAATAGCAATTTACGTTGTTCTGGACAAGATTGTAGCACCTCCAAAGCCGACATTGCTGAAGGGGAAATAGCTAAATCTTCAACAATGTTATAGTTCTGAGCAGCTCTCGCATGTGGATTGAAAGCTGAATTTCGAAGTATACCTTTAGCAGGCAGTTTGATTACTATGTCTGGATTAGGTTTCTCGATCTGTAGTGGATCGAAACCAGACGAAGCTGAGGTTGATGGATTTAGAAGATTCTGCTTCCTTACCACCAATAGGACTCTTACTTCCATAATCTTATGATCATGTCACAATCCTTACATGGGACATCATCATTATGGGCTCTTCCGAGGCACTAGAGGAAGAACCTATCATCTTACTATCTTGACTCGGAAAAGGATACTTCAAAATAGTAGGCGTTTGAGAACCTTTGACAATTTTCGCAACCTCAGAACGATGTGGACAATCTCTTGTAAAATGCTCCTCATCGCAGATGAGACAAGGATAGCGAGATTTACGTTTCTCATCAGTAGATTTAGGTTTATCTGATTTCTCCTTCGAGTTTTGCTTATTCTTCTTCTTTCCTTTCTTCTTACCGCCAGATTTTGATTTGGCCGTAGATGATTTTACGACATGGACATCGGCAGAAATTTCTGTTGAAGAATCTCCCTTCGGGGAATCTGGTAAAGTTATAATAGGAGAATAATTCTTGGAGGATTTCTTCTTACTTTTGGTATTAACAGTACCAATCATACCATCAGCGGTATGAGACCCTGAGGGAGGTGCAGTTATTTGATTTTGTTTTGGAAGGTCGGGGATTTTCTCGTGTAAAGTACCTGACTGCGTATAAACTAAGTCAAGGTACTGATCTTGAGTAATACTTGCTCTTTGGTAACTACTCCTACCTTGGCTACATCTCCAGTTATTTTAGGTAATAACGATTTTACAAACCATTCTGCCAAAATTTGGTCCGGGATAAAAACTTTCACTAAACGACGTCGACGTCGCCATTCATGAATATGGTATGAAATATATGTGGACGTCGACTGTTTTAATGAAGCTAATAATTCTGTTCCATTGTCATATTGGACTGGCAGCTGAAAATGAGTAAGGAAGGAAGTGGCTAACTGACTAAAATTGTAAAAAGAGCCTCGTGGCAACTCAATATACCACTTGGCTGTAAGGCCATTCAAAGTGCGTTGAAAAAGACGAAGACAAATTGAATCATCTATAATGGAATTCGATGCACACCAGAGATGGTAAGTCATCACATGATTGGACAGATCTTCTCCTGACTTCCCCTCAAACTTTGGTATATCATTGGGCAACTTATTCGGCATTGGCGGCCAAAACGGAAGATAATCAATGGGATCGTTCGTAAGGTGCGACAAGTTAGGTAAATCCAAAGTTCCTATAAATGGTAACTGACAATTTGGATCCAGAAAGCTTGGGGTCATAAGACCAGCCCAAAGAGGAGGATATCCAGGATAACTTGGAATCGGATTTGCATTTGGGATATTATATCCTCCTGGAAAACCAGGATTAACCAAACCATACTAGGGTTGTTGATGTTGTTGATAAGTATACCCAAGGTATGGTTGATACTGATAAGTCGGGCTCTGCACAACAGGACTAAATTGGTACTGTCCCTGGTACGGTTGATAAGTAAATTGAGGTTGACTTGTGACAACTGTACTACTCCCAGGTTGTCCTACAGGCATTGAAACCAGAGTTTGGATTGTAGGTCCAGACTGAGGTCAAGAGGCCTGAGGAGTTGATACAGGAGCAGTAGAAACTGGAGCTGCTGATACTCCAGAAATAGGTGGGGTGGATTGAACAAAGGCCGCAGTAGTTGCAACAGACGTTTGGGGCGGAGTTCAAGGTGAACTAGGCCTAGGCTGATGAACTACCCCAGGTGTAGAAGTATGAGTAGTAGTCTAGACAGGTTGCTGGGGTGAACCAGAAACCAAAAGTTGTCCAGATTGAGATGACAACTGCACACTAGGTTGCGAAGTCTGTTGATCCCACACCACGTTCATTCCGGGGTATGTAACCATAACAGGTTGAGTATATTGAGGACCAAAACTAGGTTGAGTGTAAGGTTGATAATTATACGGTACATTTCCCATTCTTGGAACAAATGATTGACCTGAATAAGGTTGGAAACTATTAACACCCAGGTTGTTCCCTATGACTCCCAAGAGAATACGGTCGGGGTAACCACTAACCAATCTTTGGACTATAGCTTCAAGCCCAGCTGTAATCAGAGAGGGCTCTCTCTGTAAGATTTGTTACTATTTTTATGGAGTTTTAGGCTAGTTATGAAGTAAAGGTTTGTTTGTTTTTTGTTTGGTTGGGAGGATGTTTTCTGATAATTTTGAAATGTTCTCTGGAGGTAAATTAATCCATTGGGCAATGGGGTCTGTGGATGTTGTTTCCTTGAGATCCTGGTCTAGTGCAGCTGGAATTACAGGGCCTTTATATATTTCATAAAACAAACTATAAATTGTGAGGGTGAATTGTGAATCAAGCAGTGAAGAGTAGTCAAGAATTATTCACTGAGCTGGGATGTGAGAAAGGGGCCTATTACTCAGGAGCAATACCTGAATTCCTGAAACAATAGATCACTGTGTTGATATAGTGTGAAAGGTAGCATTTAAGAATTACACTTCCATTACCATAACTGAAGAAAACATTTATAATAGCCTAGACTGAGTTCAGGGTAATCTGTGATTAAATCCTGAGACTATTCTTTTTCCTTACTATTAGATATTTAAAACATGGAAAACGTGAATGATATATGAAAGATAACAAACATATAATAGAGAGTAACAAGAAAACTTATTGAGCCATCAAATACGCAGGAATCCTGCAACATTCAGCCATACACCAGCAAGATATCAAGAGAGACAAAGCTTTGGAAATCCCATCATCCTTTGTATTAATTTCTCTGAAGATTTACAATAGAAGAGGAACAGAATAGATCTCGAGAGATTTCTTACATCCAATGTCCAACCCCTGCTAACAAATGCGAGGGGGAATATATAGAAGTCTTTTACAAAATATCTCAGGCATTGAGTCATCTGAGAGGGAAAATATCTCAACTAACTCGTTCAAAGATTGCAGATGAGAAGTTATTTCAATCTTTAATGAACTATAAAGACTCTTAACTCCTGTCAGAACAATCTTGACCTTTGGGGCTCACGGAGTTGGTTGAGCGTTTTGATATAACTGCTGAATGACGTGTCTGTGCAGCTGTAACTTCCTATGTCTTCTCGGCCCTGTCACCTGTGACTGCTGATGCTGCTGTGGTGGCTGAATACCTGCGCTAAGTTGGCTCAGCCTCTTTCTGCATACCTGCTGATGTGTCTTTGTCCTGCTGTGTATGAGATTCAAAACATTTCCAAAAGGCAAAATCACAATTACTGACTTTGGTTTAACAGTAATCGTATCAACTCTTCCCATACATCTGATGAAGGCAACTGATGTTTCAAAATTGACCCCATGGTCTCATCAGCCTCTGTATATTTATAAAAATGACGGGGCTCATCAAATAAATGTGTAATTTCACTCCTAATAAAAAATAAATTTTCTACTCTATTAAAGAGGATCTGCCCTTTTACTGGTCCTGCTTCTGTTGATGCACTGGCTGCCTCTATAATTTGTGTTGCTACAAAATTGTTTACTCTCTTAGCATATTTCTCATGTGAGAGTAACTTCCCTGATGGATCCAATGGGCTAGGAAGCCCCCTGTCCTATAATGCCCTAAACCTGTTCTGGAATTTGTTAATATCTGCTTGCATGTCCTGGGTTCTTCTTTCCAGAGTTTGAATCAGGTTTCTTAATGTCAGGACCCTTTTGATTAGTGAGATGGTCTCTATCCTGTTTCCAATTCCCATTTTGATCAGCTGGGAGCTTGTCCTGTAGTTTAGCACGTCTATCATCCTAGTGGCAATCTTAGGCATACTGCCTAGAGATGCCCTTGCCCTTTGTATCTCTTTGCATGCTCTTCCAACGAGCGTTATTTGCTCATGGATGGCCTCTATATACTCCCACTGGTCTATTATAGACTGGCCAATATAGCCCCAGATGACCCTTTTCAGCTCTGATGTAACTTTGTCCAGTGTGAGCTCTTTTTCTAGCTCAGCAATCCTTTTCTTGAGGGCCTTTACCTCCCTCTCTCTTTCAGCCACATTCTGTTTTGATTTGTCATATTTTTCATTTATTTTTGCCAGATTGTCCTGGGCTTGGCTCAGCTCAGACATCTCAGACTCCAAGACCTGAATTTCTTTCCTCAGCTTCTGCATGTCCAGGCTTTCAGCCTTGTCTATTGTTGGTGCTGAGGTAGATGGTGCTGAAGTGTCTGGGGCTGCTTGCTGCACTTGTTGGCTGGGAGGGGCAGTGTCTTGAGGGGTTTCCTCAAGATTTATTGTTTCTGGAGGTGGCTGTGAGGTTTGCCCTGCCTCCTTTCGCTGCAATGCTGCTTCTAATGTGGCCTCTGACTCCTGCAGCTTTTCCTGAGTTTGGATGAGCTTTTTGTATAATGTCATTAGTAGAGAATCTGCATCCTTTTCCTGCCTCTGTTGGGCAACCTCTTCTATTTGTGGGTGAAGAGTTGCTGGGATTTTTAACTTCTTTTTTAATGCTGCCATATCAGCATCCCTTAGCCTGA
The DNA here is from genome assembly GCA_000404065.3 of Pinus taeda. Classification (NCBI taxonomy): domain Eukaryota; kingdom Viridiplantae; phylum Streptophyta; class Pinopsida; order Pinales; family Pinaceae; genus Pinus; species Pinus taeda. Next base: position 60,775 of record APFE030542942.1, on the reverse strand, counting down.
GGACTTCTTGCACAGCCTTAACATATTTGGGATCATGCCCAAACTCTATTATGATTTCTTCTAGTGCTTTGATCCTGTTATCCTTAGCTTGAGAGGAATCCCTTTCCAACTCAAGCTGTGCAGCAGTATTGTTCAGGCTATTTTGCAGCCTGTAGTTGACTAGGGTCTTGTCAGCCAATGTGGCATAGACCATCTCACCCGTCTATTTATGGAGCTCTATTTGATCCATTGGGTGGATGTCTTTTGATAGGACCTCCAGGTTAGTCCTAATGTAATCTGCAGCTGATTGTGGTTGCTGCAATGTAGGTGTAAAGTGGCTCATGATCATTTTTCCTTCATGTGCATCAAATGCAGACATGAGCCTTTATTGGTTGGTAGGAGCCATGTTCAGCAGGTGATTGTAGAGTCGCAGCTTTATTGGTTCATTTCTGTTCTTTATATCCTTAAATTGCTGCTTAATGCTTTTTTCTCCTCCCCTCCTTTGTGCTGAGGAGCTTACCTCTCCTACTGCTGACCTGTCTTGCTCTTGTTGTAAAGAGTTGGCTGAGGCCTCCATGCTGGGTAGGCCTGTTCCTGAAGTCTGCCCCATTGGCAACTCTTCTTCAGAGAAAGGATTCAATCTTTGCCTCTTCTCTGGTGACGCAGTGAGGGGCGTTTCCCTATCTCTTTTCTTGCTCACGTCCTCCCTTTGAGGGGTTTGGAGGACAGATGAGTCAATTCTTGAGTCCTGCCTTGGGGGTACCATATGTGCTGGCTGCTTCTGGGTGGCCATTGGGGCCTCTACTGTTTCTTCCCCCTACAGCTGTTGGTCCTTTTGCTGTTGTTCCTGTTGGGGTGGCTGCACTTGACCCTGTTGTGCCTGTGGCTCTTCCATATCCTTCTCCTTGCCTTTGCTCTGAGCCTGGCCTGTGGTTTGTACTGCCACTTGATGTGCTGCAGATGATGAGGCAGCTGCTCCTGCTAGAGGTTTTGGCAGAGTGGATACTTGTGGAGGAGATTTCAAGTCAGCCATTTTCAATAGATGCCTTTTAGCTCTTTCATTCAATTCTTCCTGAGTAATTGGTTCTTCCAGTGTGTTCCTTCTCCATTTTGGTTGGTTGGCATGTCTTTCAATGTAGGGAATGCTCACATGTTCATAGCTGGAGAGCTTGTATTTCAGCCTTCTTAAGGATATGGTCATGTTAGGGTCATAAGGCTTCCAAAGGAAGCTTTGTTTTAGGCCAAGGCCTTCTAGTTTCCTGTCAGCTTCTTTCCAGCCTTTCCTTTTGTTTAAGACAATGTGGCCCAATTAATTTTTTACTTTTAGTTGTGCCTTCTTGCCCTTGCCTGCAAAGTGCACCATATCCGCATTGCCAAATTGCCTGAAATATTCTAAGGCAAACAGTCTCATAGTTGGGCAATCTGTATGGGCGTAACTCACACCCATATATTCTTATTACAGTATAGTGTTGGTAAAAGTACCAATCCCCTATGCTGTATACCTTGGACAGCTGCAGAATCCTCTGCATCTCATCAGTCAGTCTAGGAGGGGGTGAGCTTAAGAATAAAGACATGGCTGGATGGATAAAGAGGTCTATCAATTCAAAGTAGGTGTATGGAGAGTATGTGCTGAGGTGAAAGACTGAGGTCCAGTACACCACTGACCTTGGATTGCCTGCTGCATCAGTTCTCTTGATCTCAAAGGAGAACTTCTCATGTTGGTAGTACAGGATGAGGTGGTAAATGTAGGAGGTGTATCTGAACACCTTCTCTCTGGACAAGTTCAAAAACTGCTCATGCATCTTATTTGAAATGTATGTAGCATAGTCATAATAGATAGGAGTCTTGCCAGGGGAAAACATTGTCATCATTACTAGTACAGTTTCCTCAATAAATTCTAGTGACTTGTACCCCAAAACTGAGCTAATCATGTATGCAAG
>APFE030542942.1:1189-37850 GCA_000404065.3 Pinus taeda | reverse complement strand
GTATGTGATCTCTCCTCTCACAAGCTCAAAAAGGAAGTCTAATTTCCAGTAGCATTTACCCTCAAGAATCTTTAGCTTTCAACCCCCCTACAACCAGCCCAATGCCTGAATTTATAGCGCAAGTGGAGGAGGTTGTAGGTCCACCATTGAAGGGATAAGTTCCTCTTTCAATGGGATAAGCACCTCATATCATGGAGTTAGCTCCCTTAGTTATGGAATGGATGAACCAAGGTGGAGTGGACTTGCCAGCATAATAGCCCTTCTAGAACTATCAAGAAGTGACCCAAGGTGAGTTTTTAAGAGCGAACTCATGCCTTTTTAACTTTTACAGGGGTTCGCACCCATCACTTAGCAGACAGAGCGGTCAGGTTCACAATGGACATGACCATTGGGTGCGGCACCGTAGACAATGCTAGGAGAAAGTGCGAAAATAGGATTTAAGATATTTTTAAGGTCTTTCTCCCATTTTCAAGGCTTGACATGAAGAGCTGAGGCTTAAGACATGCAAAGGAGGTATGTATGAGTGGTGATGGCCTCATACAAACTATAGAAAGTCATGATGACAATTTTTGTGTAACAGTGACTGCAATAATATTCTTATTCTCCCAAATTAGTATGATTAGCTTTATGTCTTTATATTTTGATTGTGGACTAGGCAAGAATTCTGCTGATGTCGAAAAAATGTACGGTTGAATATCATTTTTTTCCCACAAAATTGATGTAAATTGCAGCTGAAGAAATCATATGCCCCTGCATCGTTTGCAAGGTTTTTTGTAAATGATATTTCCATATTAATTGTTTTTTTTGTGCGCGAGTTTTTATTTTTAATGCATTTGTTCTGCTACTCATGAAAACTGACATGGAAAAGTTGTGATTGATCCCTTCTAAATAGTTAAATGGGAAAGATGTTAAGATCTTTCCTGCAAGTTAGTAGAGTTCTGTGATTTCACTTCCTTTTATTTTATCCAAAAGTTCGTTAAAATGAACTTCTTGTTCATAATTCTTATTTCTGGAGTTATATATTAATGCAATATTTTTGCAAGATTTTATGCATTAAGTAAAAAATTTGCATTATATATATAAACCACATGGTGGTATATTTTAGTGCAAAATTTTATAGATTGGAATAGTTTGTTTGATTAAATGTCTGATTTGCATTAGAAACCCAAACATAGTTTCGTAATTAACTGAGTTAAATAGTTCACCCTTATGACCATTTGAGACCTGGTGCCATTTAACTTTGCAAACAATTTATAAAGGAACGAATATTTTTACGTAGATGCTAAATAAACGAGCACAAATTTTCTTGAGTTCTCTTTCAGCTGTTTCCTTGTTTCCTTAGTGTCACTAAATTTTAAATTTGTTTTCAATCCTTATTGAGCAATTTAATGGTTTCAATGCTCCATTTTATCTGACTAGGTTGCCGTATCTCAGTTTATTTAAACTGTTATATCTTATAAAACTTTGATTTATATCATTGCTAACTAGTCCTTTCATGACAAACCAATTAAATTTCGCATAGGCTAGGGTAGATCTCTTTCTTTTTTTTACTCATTTCTAGATCTACCCTTTATCAAATAAGATAAGTCCAAGATGCATGGTCTGTTATCATTTTGAGAGAGTTATTGTTACTCAAGTTTGGAAAAAATATGGTGAATACTGGTCTTGTTCCTCATTAAGCTTAGTAATTTATTTCTGAATGGATGTTCATGTTCTAACTCATACTTTCAGCAACATCTTCCATCCAAAGACCATTAAGAATCAAATAGATCCTATAATGCATGAATGACCTTTTAATGGATGCTAACAATTGATTGGTTCAAGTGACTGTTTTATTTCTTTAAGGACTGCAACATCTAAGTCTAAGGAAATGAAAAAGGTCAAGGTCATATAGTTTATTCTTGCAATCCTAAAGATGTTTTCATGTTGAACACACTTTTCACATATTAATATTATGGATTGATTTCATCTAGATGTCTTGCTCCCTAAGCATGACAATGTATAATTCTCTGAAAGATCGGTATATTTTCTGTCTATCAACTCATTATCACATGTATTTTGCCTTGAGAATCTTATGATACCATGCTATGATGTTAAACATATCTTGAATGATGGTCATTTCCGAACATTGTAAACAACTGAATTTCACATCGTAAACATCCATTTCTTGTGATTTCACAACACGCCAACTGACATGATTCGATCCACATTGGATGGCATTTTCCCTAAAAATTTTGAGTACTATTGATATGGTATACTGGCATGCTTTTGTGGAGGAACAAATCTTTAATGCTGGTGTAACTACTCACCACCCATTCATTTCACAACATAGTTTACATAGTGCTTGAAGTATTTGGATAATTGATGTTGACATTTGTAATATCTTCACCATTTGAAGTCCTCTAAAATACTAAAATCTCTTCCAATTGACAATGGTATAAACTCTGATAACTTATTACCTTTAGATGGTCGTTGTTTATGTGGCAAAATTGTTGACTCTGTACACTTGCATCTGTTCATTATTTTATGGTTTCAATCTGATCTAAAAACACAGAGATAACATTCCTTGAATGCTGATCATATTATTCACTATTTATTTGAGTTGGATTGTTGTTCTCATTGTCCTTTAGCTATAACAATTTGCATTTCTCTAGTCTATTATTGCAAGAACACAACTCTCTAAATATGATCTTCCAACAGTGACAATAAATCCTTGATGATTAAGATGTGGTGAACTAATTAGGAGTTCTTATTTAACTAATATAGATACTTTTATGGAGCATCTAAATCATGTTTTATTGTTTAAACTTTATGATACATCTAAATTGTACACTATGATTCTAGTTTAGTTTAATTAACTGTTATGATGTTGAGTATAATGTTACATGAGGTTTCGGGATATAATGTTAGGAGAATAATGATGCACATGTGGTTCTTATAATGATGATGTATCCTTATGATGTTGATATGCATAGGAATTATGATGTTTTATCAAGGTATATTGATATATTCATAGGTATTTAATGTTGAAGACTCATGATGGATATGATATGAATAACGTGGCATAGGAATTATGATGCTATAATATGAGGTTTACTGACATGTGGTTCATTTATTATGTGAAGTCATGCAAATATGTTGATATTATAATTTATGATGGTATTTCATAAGGTGAAGCATGTGATAGTTGTATACAAATTAAGGACATGCATGAGCATGCAGTTAGTTATTAGTCATAATGTTGCAATTAAGAACGATGAATGTTCTCATGATGACATGCAAGACTTGGCATGTGGATTATTTTCTATGATACTATGATGATATAGCTAATGCATTCATTGCATGTTGAGGTGTGATGATTGGCAAGACTCCACAAATGTGCCAAGAGGGTCGGTTTATTTGATGATCTCGTGCGAGTCCATACACACGAGGGAGAATAAGTAACACCATATGGGTTCGGGGCAAACTCAATAAACATTACATATGCCAGTGGTTCCTTTGTCTTGTATAGCTCTTGATGGATAGCTTTAGAGGGCTATGGGACAATCTTGAGGAGGCCAAGTGCTTGATATTGAAGGCTAGGTGCCTAGTATTGTATTGAGATGCCGAAGTCTGGTGGGGGTGTAAGCACTTCGATGCTCAGGGTTGTGTGCCTTTGTGAGTTGTGGAGGGAGTGGGCCAACCTTGCGAGATGCCCAGAGACACTAAGTATGGTACTGGATGCCTGACTTAAGGCAGCTGAGGTCTGAGTCAGGCGCGAGCCTTGGGGCCAACCTTGGACTAGGTTATAGACCAAGGAGGCTTATGCCTGGTTCCAAAAGTGGGGAAAGGAAAGAGATTCCTAGGGATTTCCTAGATGTTGTGAAACTTTCGATGCCTGCTGGTTATACTAGTTCAGTAGAGACTGTCGGTGAACATGAAGAAATAAATAACAAAATAAAATGTTAAATAATTCAACTTAACTTCGGGAAGAAGTTCCTTAAAGTGGGGGAGTATGTAATGTCCCTTAATAATAAATAATATAATAAATAATATAATATAATATTAATACAAGAAAAATAAATAAAACAATAAATAAAAAATAGTAATAGTAAATAAATAATAAATAATAATAAAATAAATATCAATACTAAAGCTCTAAATAAATATAAATAGAAATAAAATAAGAAAACAGTAAAAAGCAGTAAAACTATCAAAAAGTAAAAGCAAAAGAATAAAACAAGAAAGCAGTAAAGTTGCATGTTGACACATGGAGTGTGTGCATGTGGTTCCCCTTCCAATGTTTGCTCTATTTCATAGATGGTGAGGAAGATGAGAGGCATTCCATCATTCCATGATTCAATCATCCATTCTCTTGGGAGAATAGTGTTATGAGACAAGGGATCCCTGGCAATAGTACGTTGATTGAGGGCTTGGGGATGGCTAGTTGTAGCAAGATTTTGTGCAACTGAGCCTACGGTTGGGTGGAGAGTCATCCCCAAGGCTTTGTTGTAGTTAGCAAAATTCAACTAGTGTTCAACTAGAATTTCCCCATGTAAGTTGTCTCTACTCATATCTTTTGCAATTTTGATAAATTATGTGTTGATTATAAATCACATGATTTTTATTTCAAGGTTGATTATAAATTGCATGTTTTTATTTCAAGGTTGTTATAATAGGTATCATTATTTTATTTCATTTTTTAATTAAGGTTGTCATCTATGATTGTAATTTATGATGGTCACATTGTGAGCTACCCAGATGAAACATGTTTATACATGATGATTTGATAGAAGAGCTAGTTTGATTTATTCTGATAGGAAGTAAATAGAATTGTAGGTGTACCTTATTAACAAACTAGTAATGAGGAATTATTTGAATTTATTTTTAATATAGTGAAATTTATGTGCTTGGTATAGGAAAGCATAAAAAATGTCATGTTTGGGTGCTTGGAAATGCCTAGTTTGCATGGATGAAACTGAATGCAAGAATTATTAGCATCTGCAAAAAGTAATAGGAATATGCAATAGTATGGTGGTAAATAAATTAGGAGAAGGGCCATTGTAGGAAACTATTACGCAATATTTTCCATTAATTTTTATGAGCATGATATGACTAGTGTGGTTTAGAGGGAGGGATATGCCTTGGTATTTGGATCTTTTCATGTGACAAAACCTTGCCATGGGATTGATCCCACAAGGGAATGTGTAGCCGAGAAGTGTATGCTAGCGGAGCTTGGAAGTTGAGTGATTGCATGAAAGGGGATGATCGGATTGCCCGATGGAATGTGTACTAGAGAAGGTAAGGTTGGCGAATGATTTTTTTGTCATTATCATTACCAATTGCTCTCAAAAGAACATTGGGAGTGTTGCCTAGAATAATGAGTCAATAATTATTCATTGAGGGAGAAAGCAGCGCAAGGATTATAGTGTTACACATTGTATTCAAGTTTGACTTTGGGAGTGGATTTTGGACTTCCTGTCAAGAAGTACATCCTGGTATTACATTGAGGGTGGAGGTGTGAGCCTCTAGATTTCCTTGTCAACTAATGTGGGCATCACAACGTTTTTTTGCTAGTTAGAGAAAATGTTCATATGTATATGTGTATATTATTGTAAATATTATATCGATTTTTGGTTATAAAGCTCCATAAATAGTATGATTATTTGGTAGCTGAGGTAAATGTGCATGAGTATATATGAGGTTGTTCTTGGAAATACTGTAATGATTTTCATTATAAAGATCCAACAAAATTTATAATTGTCATGGTTTTCAACTATTTTTTATTGTAAATATTATAAAAAGTTGTGTTATAAAGCTCTGTGGGCAGTATGTTCTTTTTAGAAGTTTGGTGCTTATAGGTGTCATATAACATCGAGGACGGTGGTCCCCCATGGGGGATAGACTTGTAAAAACCCCTAGTGGATTTCCTATGTAAATAAAAGTACGACCAAAGTCATGGGACAAATATTCCAAGCTCAATGGTGGGAAAACAATCCTTGTGGGTGTCACCATTGGTTTATTTATGGTTAATGAAATATGAGAACGAATTGGCAAAGGTAAAAAAGAATTATTTGTCATTTTATTTATGAAAATAAAGGAAAATAGGAGAAAAGGAAGGTGAAGAGACAAAAATTTGCATGAGAGTGAAATTGAAGGATAAATGAAGGAAAATGAAGAAAATAGAAACAACAATGATGAAATGGGTTCTTCAGATCAGTTTCTAGGATTTTGTTAGGTCAGTCCCTGGCTCTCTCATTCTCTCATACTCTTGCACACTTAGAGATTTTTTGGAGCATGCTTGGATCACATTATCATTCACTTGGATTTGGAGAAAGAGGGAAAAGGGAAGAAGGAATTTGCAAGGGAACAAGTGGATCAACAACTACAACTCGATTTCTTAGTAGGTAATAGGTTGCATGTGTGATTTCCTTGTTGATTTATGGATGCATGGTATATGCGTGTGGTTTTCTAGTTATGTGTTGTCATTGATATGGAGGATTAACTCAATTGACAATGTTTCCTTTCCATTTCCTAGATAGCCATGGTGTTGTGGGTTTTTCCACTTAATTGTTTTCAGGTTAGTTTTCATAATTCCTTATGGTTGTGCGTTGGAATAAACACCTTCGAAGCATTGGAACAACTTTTGTTGAGTTACAGTCTTGGAGCCTAGGTTGGGACAAATTCTCTAGAGGCCTTGGTGGGTTGAGATAATAGCTACTGGAGCTAGGCTGGAAAAACACTTTAGATCCCTAGAAGGTTCTCGGATGAGTTTCTAGTTTCAAAAGCCCCGTACAACTTGGGTAGGGACCGATTTGGTTGGTTTTAGTAATGCAGGGTCATGAGGTGGAATCACTGGTTAACGAATGAGGTGGTTTGGCCTCTGGAAGTCCCGGTTTTGTTTTCTTATGTTTATTCCATGAGCTCCCACATTCATGGTTGGAATATAGTGTAGGGGTGATTGATGACTAAAAGAAAGATTTGGTTAATCCAAATATATGGTCGAGTGGTACGTGGAAATCACTAAATTGGTTGGAATTTTCATATGTTAATGAGATGTATTTTCTATTGTGATCTATCAACATATGTATTGATTATGATGGTGATAGTATGGATGACTTGCCATGGTTTCTTTGTTGGATATTTTCTAGTTATATGTTGGTTAGATGATGTATATTTTCTATGGTTATTAACCTGTTCGATGAATATATGAATAATTGATGAATGCATGGACTAAAATGTGTTATTGCAACTAGCTAGAGAGGGCTAGAGCCTTCTTAGTGAATCTCAGGTGAAGACTATCAGTTTATGATCATATATGCATTCATGGCCTATAGCTTACATGTTTTCCATATTTTTTACGAAATGTCTAGTATGTGTTGGTCATTCTAGGTCAATTTTATAGCTCAAGTTTATATGTTTAGGCTTGTTTTCATGTCATTTATAATGCTAAAAAATTCCAGGATTTTTTGAGTATTTGTCTAGAGGTTCACATAGAAATGTGGATTAGATATTAGTTCTACATCCTATGAACTGGGTAATTTAGGGCATAATCGTGCTCAGGTAGTGTTGTGCATGCAGTTGGATCCTGTAACCACATGGAGTGCTTTTGATTCATGTGGTTATGGGTAAAATATGAGAAATGTAGCCCCGACTTAAGGCTTGGTCCCCTGCGGTGGCCCTTTGGCCCTTGAGTGTCTTGTAGCTCTAAGATATGTTGTGAGCTATTAGCTTTTAGTTAGTTTGTAGGCCACACTTCCTTAATACAAGTGGGAGGTTGGGTCATGTAATAGTAAATCTGTGTCTCATATTTACCTTAGCAGGCCATTGAAATTAGGTAGATGTGGGTGTGGCTATTACACAACTCCAGCTCAATGGTACTCGACATTTCCTTTGATATAATTCTTTGAAAAGACTCATTCATAGTGAGTCCTGGTGATTGGTATTATAGGAAAATTATACTAAATGGATGAAGTATTACAATTTAGTAGGTTGATTCATGCAATATATGCACACCATATATTCTAATACTTGATTTACCCTTTTAGTTTGCCCATCAGTTTGGGGGTGGTAGTTTGTACTAAAATTCATCTAAGTGCCCAAACCAGTAAACAAAGAGTTCCATAAATTGGACATAAATTTTGGATCTCTACCAAATATAACCACTTTAGGCATTCCGTGTAGTCTAGAAACCTCTCAAATGAACACATGTTCCACTTGAGTAATATTAAAAATAGACTCCACTCGTATGAAATGTGAAACTTTTATTAACTTGTACACTATCACCATTATATCATCGTGTTGTTTCCGAGTGCGGGGTGGCCCAATGATAAAATTTAAATTGCTGGCTTCCCACTTCCATTCGATTATTGATGATGGATTTTACAGTCTCGCGGGGTGCTCATGCTCTACTTTTACCAACTTGCATTCATGACACTTAGCCATATATTCAACCAACTCTTTGTTCATTTAGATCTAGAAGAATTCCTTCCTCAAAGATGAAATCATCTTCTGATAGCCAAGGTGTTGTGCATAAGGTTTCTGATGATATTAATCGATAATAAATTTCTTAATTTCTCCTTGGTCAGGTACATATATTTTTCCTTTGAAAATCACTAGCCCTTTATGATGAAGTGCATAATCTAGCCAATTCTTGGTATTTACCTTAATTTATGAAATGCTATATATTTGATTGTATTTCAAATCCCTTTATGCAATTATTTTTATTATCATTAGAAAATTTATCTCGCTTTGACTGATATAAATTTCATTAACTTGCCTCCATTTCTGATTAATAGCAACAACTACCTTATTATTTTTACCCTTAATATGATTTATTTCAAAGCCGTACTCTCTCAGGAAATCCACCCACCTGGATTTCCTTGCATTTAAATCTACTTGACTAAAAAATTACTTAATAATTATGTGGTCACTGACCAAACTGATTTTTTTCCCAATTAAATAATTCCTACACATTTTGAGAGCGTGAACTACTGCCACCAATTCCAAGTCATAGAATGAGTATTCATTCTCGTGTTCTTTTAACTTTTGTGATTCAAATTCTATAACATGGCCCTCTTATATTAACACTCCTCACAAACCTTCTAAACGTGCATATGTACGAACTTCAAAATTTTTTCCAAATCAACTATTTTTAATACCAGTGCCATGGTAACTAGATATTTCAACTTTTCAAAATTTTCTTGGCACTATGGGGTCCATTCCAATTTCACTCCATTCTTCTATAGGGATGTTCTATGATGGGACAATCTTGAAAATTCCTCTATAAATTTTCCAGAATAGTTGGTTATTCCCATGAATGATCTAATTTCTGCAACATCTTTTGGAATTGGCCATTCTAGTATAGCTTTCACCTTTTCTTGGTCCAATACTATTGGTTGTTCTAAAATTATGTGGCCTAAATATTGATTCTTATTTAATAAAATTCACATTTAGAAAAAAATTTGTACAACTAATTTTCTCTCAAAGTTATGAGTACTATCTCCAAATCTTGCTTGTGTTCCTCAACAGTCTTAGGATATATTAGTATATCGTCAATGAAAGCTTACATAAATTTTTCTAGGAATTTTCTGAAAATGTTATTCATTAAACACATGAACCTAATGGGTGTGTTTGTAATCCAAAAAGGAAATACTGTGAAATTGTAATGACCATAGTGATTTCTCAACGTTGTCTTCAGTATATCCTCCTCCTAGATTCTTAACTGGTGATACCCTGATCTAAGATCTATTTTGGAAAATATCTTTGTTCCCCTTAATTAAAAAGGTATTCAATCCTATGTAAGGGGTATTTTTTCTTGACTTTAGCTTATTTTTTTTTTTTTATTCTATGTAGATACTGAAATTTCCATCCTTCTTTTTGAAGAAAATAGTGGGTGCTCTCCATGGGGATACACTAGGTCTTATATAACCTTTTTCCAACAAGTATTCTAATTGGATTTTCAACTCCATCAATTATGGAACTGTCATTTGGTAAGGACATTTGGATACTGGCAAAACTGAGGGAACCATCTCTATTGATAATTATATATCTATTTTGGGAGATAACCTTGGAATTTCCTTTGGAAACACATCATGAAAAATTTTAACCACCTGTGACTCCCCCGATTTTGTTGTTTTTCCTTCCAATTAGTGTTCTATCTAGATAGAAAAAGTTAACAGCCCCTCCTGGAAGCCTTCTTAAGTTGTAGGACTAATATTTGTCATAAGGATGTAGGCCTAAATATTCCCCTAGTAATTTATAGCCTCCCATCATCTGTTACACAAGTGACCATCTTTTGCAAACAATTTATAATGGCTTGACGTTTTTCCAACTAGTCCATACCTGTGAACTTATCGTATGAACTCAAACGTAATATGTTTGAATTCACATAATTTGGTTTCCCATTTAATTGCATTATGTAATAGTTAATCATACTGGTAATTCTCCTTTATGCTCTAGTGTCCATCTATACTAGCCAAGGGGTCTTAAATTTTTCAATTACCAATTTATAGTTTTTTATGATTTTAGGACTAATATAACTTAGACTAGCTCCTCAGTCAATTAATACTAAAAGAGTTTGGTTACAACTTTTACCATCAACTTCCATAATGGTCAAATGGTGGTTTGCCTAACGTTCCTCTAATGCTGCACTAATGCAAGGAAGATTTCAACCCATGTTATTCACGGTAGAGGCTTCTTGTACATTTTGAAGATTTTGTATAGATATCAAGTTATAAGGGAATTTTATTAAGAGACGGGGCCCCCCACAACCCCAACACTTCAATGGATCCCTATCTTTACCATTAGATCCTTTACTAGGATCAACTTGCTTTGATCCAGTCTGAGTTGGAGTTTGTAATTTTTGGGGATGTTCATTACTTTTGTTAAAATTAAGGCCCTATCCTCCCCTACCATTCTACCTCGCATATCCATTCTTTGCACCTTTATTGTTCTGTAAAGTTCATTTTTTTTTCTTGTTAGCCCAAGATGTTGAAATTTTATTCTTTTGCATTGCTTATTGGTAACAAATGTTGGCCTTATGAATTACCTCATCCATATTTTTTAGATTATTGTATTCTATGCACTATTTAAAGGACAATGGAAGACAACTTATGAATTGTTGAACTTTGGTTTTCTCCTCTTTAATATAAGACACAACTACAACGATTGGGTGAATTTCACTATTAACTCATCCATGGTCATTTGCTCCAATTTTAATTTATCAAATTATTTTACACGATTGCCAAAATAGAATTTTGTTAGATATTTTTCATTAAATAGTCATTGAAACTCTTCTCAACTGACTTCTTTCCCCTCAAGACTATGGACTATCCAAACTTCCTCCCACCATAAAGAGGCTTTCCCTTGCAACTAGTAGATGGCCAATTTAGTTTTTAACTCTGATTTGTAGTTAAAAAAATTAGAAGCAATGGTTAATGTTTAACAACCACAATCTTGTCACTTCCTCCAAGTCCCCATCATAATTTGGGGTCCTAATCGTCTTAAAGTCCCTCTGCAATTCCACCTTCGGTTTCCTTTTGATCCTATTCTCAGCTTTGGAGAAGATTTTCTCCTTTTCATCAACCAACTTCTTTCCGTTGCCTACCTTTTCTTCTGGGTTTCTCATTCCAACAATTTCCTCTCTATTTCTGTCATCCCCTATCCCTTTTGTTGTGTTGGACTTGAGTTGGTTTGATAAATTCCTTCTCACTTGTTCTTGTTTTGAATTTTCCTTTCATAACCTTTCTTGAATTGTCCAAATATTCGCTAATTAATTTTGTAGTTCCTCATCATGCTCATTAATTCCATGGTGTGAATTTGGGATTGTTGTTGTAAGTGTACATATATTTCCTCTTCAAACAAGATTACTTTCTAGAAATTCTGTCATAATGTATTTGTTTCATCTTTAGCAAAAATCAAAATTTGTTACTTGTGTAACATACATAGTAACTATTAGTCACAACGGAAATCATGGTTGTCCAAGGTCTCCAGTTTTGGAAACCCAACTCTGATACCAATTTGTCACATCCTGATGATTCTAATTCACCTCCATATTTTTTTTTTTTTTATTTTATTACAATAGTCCTAATGGTAAACTTGAGACTATATAACACTAGGATAAAATAGGAAATAACCTCAAACCTTCAATTATGTTTATTCATATTTATTCTTTTATCATAATTTAAATATTCTCTTCCTACATCAAGAGCTATTTCTTATTTTCCTTAGCATAAAGTATAGGGAGTTCTTACTCTTGTATTATAGAATTTATTTCAAGTTTTTCCTTTCCCCATTGTCCCAAAATAATATACTTCTATAACATTACATTTCCAAAAAATAAGAACACTTCTAGTTACAATACTTTTTCAAAATAAGAAATATTAAAATACTTAAAATTGTCGCTTGAACCACTATAAGGCTATGCACACTTCATACATCTCCTAATAACATTTTGGTTGAATCCCACTCGAGTATTAACTTATTACTAATTCTGGGTAATTTTTCTTGGGCACTTTCCTACTTGATAGAAAATTATCATTTTAATGTTGAAAGTTTATTTGGTACATATAGTGTGTGCAAAAATATTCCAACACATGCTCTTACACTCTTAGGTCTATTTGATAATTGTGAATTTATATGATATTGCACCCAATCCTGATGTAAGAAGATTATATATATATATATATAATTATATTAATATATAACCAATTTGCGAACCCTTTGGAATCTTTAGAGTACATTGATTAGAAATTTTGAGATGTTAAAATTCATTTATGTTTATGGGCTCTTGATTTGAACCCCCCACTTGTCAACAAGAATAGTTAATGGCTCAAACTTGTTCATCTGACCTCTAGTAACTAATCTAGGGGTCATCGAGGGTTTTGGTCATATGCATGCCATGGAGAGAACAACCCTCCTTTCACATGTTAGGGTTTGACAACTTAGGAAAAAATAAGTATGTGGTTGGCCCTAGCTAGAGCACGAATACAAGCTCATGAGGATCCCAATTTCACCATCCATAATAACTTCCTTCTGCTAAGGTATTTCCTAATTCACTACAAGTTGATCCCTCAACTGGTATCAACTAGCTTGTATCAAGGGTTTACATTTTCATATTAATCTAATTGCTTTTCCTTTTGTTTGTCTTTTGTGAGGACACTATCATGAAAATTCTATTCTTGCTCTCGTTTGTGGTCGTCAGAGGTGTACAAAGGGATACAAGGTAAGTTTATTTTTTGCCATGGTTCTTGCCTTTTCTCTCACACTACCACTTGGTTTAGTTCCCTTAACCACATAAAAGTATTATTCCTTATTCCCTTGTTGTGTTACACTTCTTTTCTTGTAGGTAGAAAAAAAATGCAACATTTCACTCTACCTAGGGTTTTAGTTAGAAAATTATATATTACAAAGCAATGGAAAACATAAAATATTGTAGAAATATAAACATAGAAAATGCATAAAACAAGAGAGACATAGATATATGTGGTTCACCCAATTTGAGCTATGTCCATAGAGAAGGAGCCAGTCCCCATTTTTATATTATCTAGCAAACTGAAGAGATACAACCTACAACAAATCCACTGTAACTCCCTCTTTGCTCTCAGTCTCCTCTCTCTTCCTCACTCAAAATACCGATCTGCATAGACGCAATACAATTCCCTCATATATAGTGAGGGGTTGCCTTCTAGGGAAAAAAATCGTAAACTAAATATAAATTCTACCATCAGATCTCTACCTAATGAACGACCCAGATTTACTACGAAATTACAACATTTTACATGGAAATTTTACAACTATTCTTAGCTTCGGGGGCGCTACCCCTGATCACCTCACCAGGGGGGGCTCCCAGAAGGTCACAACCACCTTCCCCTAGACCCCCCTTGCATCGAATATTTTACAGGCGTCGTTGTTGCCGCATTTCAAACTAGGGTCCAATGCAGTGATACCTTTGAGTACATAAGATAATCAAGCTCCACACCCAACAATCTCCCACTTGGAGACTGATTATAGCAACTCCACCGCTGCTTCATTTGGTAAACAATGACACCAGTTTGGACCTAGTTGTTTCTCATCTTCTTCATCATACTTGAAGACTGATTGAAACTGAGCAGATTCTTAGTTTCTCCCTGTTACAACTTTTGTTAAAATATCTGCAAGATTCTGGCTAGTGTGTATCTTTTCTAGCTTCAATTGTCCATCTTCCAATGCTAATCATATGAAATGGTACTTGAGCTGTATATGCTTAGTCTTGGAATGAAATGCAGAGCTCTTTGCAAGATGTATGGCACTCTAGCTGTCACTGTATAACCTACCCAACTCCTGCTTCTTACCCAATTCATCCAGAAACCTTTGTAACCAAATCATCTCTTTACTAGCCTCTATAGCAGCAACATACTCTGCTTCTGTTGTTGAGAGTGCAACAACACTTTGTAGTTTTGAGACCCAATTGGCAGTTGTTCCACCTACAGTAAACACATACCCTATTGTGCTCCTCCTGTTATCTCTATCACCGACCATATCTGCATCAACACATCCCTGTAGAGCAATGTTTGGACCACCAAAGCATAATGCTTGATCTCTGGTACCTCTCAAATACCTAAGAGTCCACTTCACCGCCATCCAATGTTCTCTTCCTGGATTGTTCATGTACCTACTTACAACTCCCATTGCATGTGCAATATCAGGCCTTGTGTAGACCATTACATACATTAAGCTTCCAAATACTGATGCATATGGAACTTTAGACATATGAGCCATTTCTTCCTAAGTCTTGGGACACTCCTCTTTACATAATTTGAAACGGCTAGCCAAAGGTATACTAATTCGTTTTGCATTCTGCATATTAAACCTTTTCAACACCTTTTCTATGTACTCACTTTGAGATAATGTTAATTTGTGATTCTTGCTATCTCCAGTTATTCTCATACCAAGGATTTGTTTTGCAGCACCGAAATCCTTCATTACAAATGAGTTTGCCAATTTTCTTTTGAGCGCATTTTTTTCCTACATGTTAGAACCTACAAAAAGTATGTCATCTACATATAGCTACCATCATTTTGCCTTTTGAGATAGACACAATAATTAGAGTGAGATGTAGTATAACCTTGTTCAGACATAAACTGTTAAATTTTAGATACCACTACCTTGGAGCTTGTTTTAAGCCATACAAGTTCTTCTTCAACCTGCACACTAGTTTCTCCTTCCCTTTTACCTTATATCATTATGCATGTTGCGTATATATCTCTTCCTCCAAATTCCCATGGAGAAACGTTGTCTTTACATCTAACTACTCAAGCTGCAAATCTTCAACTACTACTAGACTTAAAATGGTTCTAATTGAAGTCATTTTAACAACAAGAGAAAATATTTTATCAAAGTCTATACCCTTTTTCTATGCAAACCCTTTCATTACTAGTCTAGCTTTATACCTTTTTCTACCTCCATCTTCTTCCTTCAACTTGTAAACCCATTTATTCTGCAATGCTTTTTTTTACCTACATGCTTGACTAAGTCCCAAGTCTGGTTATGTGCCAAGGAGTCCATCTCTTCTTTCATGGCTTGCTCCCACTTCTTCCTGGTTTCTACCTGTACTGCTTCATCATAACATTCCAGTTCACCAGAATCAATCAACAATACATAATATAGTGAAGGAGAGTATTGTTCAGGGGGTCTACCTATCCTGGTAGATCGTCTATCACCACTTTCAGATGTTTGAAGTGCTTGTTGTTGTTGTGGTTGTTTTTCTGGCTGTTGATCATTATGATTTTCAGGCACCATCACTATTCCTGTGACATCGTCAAGCACTATGTATTCTCTGTTTTCTTTTTCCTGTAGTTGATCCTTATACAAAACATTTTCATTAAATATAACATCTCTGCTCCTAATGATTTTGTGCTTTTCATAATCATAAAAGTGATAACCAAAATCATTAACACCATATCCAATAAGTGTACATTTCTTTGATTTTTCCTCAAGCCTTGTTCTATTTTCTTTATTAATGTGGACAAAGGCTTCACAATGAAAAGTCTTTAGAAAAGAGTAGTTTACCTTTTTACCTATCCATGCCTCCTTTGGAATACCACCATGCAAGGAACTTGAAGGCCCTCCCTTTATTAGATAAACATGAGTATCTACAGCATCTTCCAAAAATTGTAAAGGCAATCTTGCATGCAATCTCATGCACCTTGCACGCTCCATGATTGTCCTGTTCATCTTTTCTGACACACCATTTTCTTGTGGTGTTCCTGGAACTATCTTCTCTCTGCAAATTCCATTCTTAGAATGACGCCTATCAAACTCTCTGCTGTAATATTCACCTCCATTGTCTGATCTGGGACACTTCAACCTTTTTCCTGTCTCATTTTAAACCAAATCTTTCCAATTCTTGAAAGTTTCAAATACATCAGATTTATTTCGAATACAATAAATCTAGGTTTTTATGGTTGCATCATCAATAAATGTAACATAATAATGAGAGCCACCAAGAGATGATACCTGAGCAGGTCCCCATACATATGTATGCACAAGCTCTAATTTTTTGCCCTTCTTTTCTTTCCCAACTCTAAGGAATCTGTCTCTCTTCTGTTTTCCATAAACACAATTCTCATAGAATTTTAAATCAACATGCTTCAAACCTGGTAACAAATTTCTTGAGTGAAGAATATATATCTCCTTCTCACTCATGTGCTCGAGCCTATGATGCCACAATGTTGTATCTTCTCCTGTAAAGGTTAAATCATTAACAGAATTAGAAATACCATTGCATAAATACAATGTACCAACTTTTCCTCCTTTTGCTATTGCCAGGGATCCTTTAGTGACCTTCCAGGTTTTATCTATGAAAGTAGTTACACAACCTTCACCTCCCAACTGCCCTGTCAAAATCAGATTTTTCTTCAGATCTAGAACATGCCTTAACTACTTCAATAGCCACTAATTTCCATTTTGTTATTTTATGAAAACTGTACCCATTCCAATGATTTTACAGGGTTTATCATCACCCAATCGAACCTGTCCAAAATGTCCTTGAACATAATCATAAAAATGTTTCCTATCAGGTGTGGCATGGAATGAGGCCCCTGAATCTACCACCCATGCATCAATAATATTTTCTAGTGGAAGAATCAAAGCATCTTGCAACACATCACCTGTTACATATGCTTCATGATTATTTTCTTGCTGCACATCTCCTTCTTTTCCCTTTCGAAACTTGCAGTCTTTCTTCAAGTGTCTTTTCTTCCCGCATTTCTAGCACACTATCCCAAATCTATATTTGGACCTACCTTTTCTTGACTTACTGCAGTATCCTAGGCTCTTTCCTCTTTCCATTTTTCTTCCCCTAGTCTCTGTAGTCAAAGCCTTTCCCGATGTCTCACCGGAGCTTTTCCATTACATTTCCTCGCTAAGGATTGCACCGACAACATCATCAAACTTTAAAGTACTAGATCCAAAGATAGAGTTACTAATGACCATAGCTAAACCATTCCAACTTTCTGGCAATGAGCACAGAATAACAAAGCCCCAACTTCATCATCAAAAGCTACCCCTACAGAACTTAACTCACTTGTAACTGTATTAAAATCATTTAAATGGTCTACAACAAATCCATCTTCTAACATCTTCATAATAAATAAATGCTTCTTAAGAAATACCTTATTTGAGCCCAAGGGTTTTTCATATAGTTTGACCAATGTCAACATTAAACCCTCTGTTATCGTTTCCTTTGAAATATTAAATGATACCAACACTGCTAGGCACAGTTGTATTGTTCCAAGTGCCTTTTTGTTGAGAATATTCCATTTTGTGTTTGTCATACTCATTGGCTTCTTTGTCTTTCTGCTCAATGGTAGGTACAAATCTCTCTGATACAGATAATATTCCATCTACATCTTCCATAGCTGGTATCTTTCGCCATTGAATTTTTCGACCCTAAACCTACCATCTTCTACTATTACTCCCACTGAAACTAGGAACCCTTCTCTCCTCCAATTTTATTAGCCAAATAGACCTTCGGCTCCGATTCCAGTTGTTAGAAAATTATATATTATAAAGAAATGGAACACATAATATATTGTAGAAATATAAACATAGAAAATGCATAAAACAAGAGAGACATAGATATACATGGTTCACCTAGTTTGGGCTACGTCCATAAAGAAACAACTAGTCCTTCTTTTTATATTATCCAACAAACTGAAGAGATACAACCTACAGCAGATCCGTTGTAACTCCATCTTCGCTTTCAATCTCCTCTCTCTTCCTCACTCAGAATACTGATCTACATAGACGCAATACAATTCCCTCATATATAGCGAGGTGTTGCCTTCTAGGGAAAAAAACCTAAACTAAACATAACTTCTACCGTTAGATCTCCACCTAATGAACAACCTATATTTACTACAAAATTACAACATTTTACAAGAGAATTTTACATCTATTCTTAGCTTCGGGGGCGTTGTCCCCAATCCCCCCCCAGGGGGGCTCCAAAAGGTCACAGCCACCCCCCTAGACCCCCCTTGTAGGGAATATTTTATGGGTGGCGTTGCCACCCCATTCCAAACTGGGGTCCAATGCAGTGATACCTTTGAGTACATAAGATAATCAGGCTCCACACTCAATAGATTTTTCTTTATCATTTTCCTCACAAGTATAATTTCTTCTTAAAAACTTCCTAATTTAGTCTTATAAGGTTTTGTTTCTTGAGAATGGTTGGTGTTGGGATTTCTCCATTGTAACCCTCATTTTTTTTTAAGTGACTCCATCCATAACAAATCTATTAGAACACACTTTCTATAATTTTTCGTAGGTTTGATTTTGCATCTGAGCTTCTTTCTAGGTTGCAACATATATTTTGTTTTATTAAATGTGAATCTTTTATACTTGTCTACTAAGTCCCTGCCATGTCTAGATTTAGAGGAAATTGGAACTTGTGATAATTTTATTTTTTAATAATGAGGGTTTACCCATTTCTATCCATATCTTATGAATTCTAGTTTTCCATGGTTTTACTATGTTTTTTTAAACAATCTACAACTGCCCTAACTGTGACCATTCTCTATACATTTCAATAGGAACACTTGTTAAAAATGTAATTTATTACTAGATTATCTACACGCGGTTTGTATATTTCCTATAAAGGAATTTCCATGACTTCTTTGATCATTCTTGAATTAGAACATTTTGAAGAACACCTAATGGTGAGAACCTGTGTATTTTGTTCTACTTAAGTTTAATATTAAATACTCTATTACAATTATCACCTTTCCTCCTACTTCATCTTTGAATATGTAGTTATATATATATATATATATATATATAATATATATTATTATTATATAATTATATATATATTTATATTATTATGTGTATAAATACTAGATTTGTCATAGTTATTTATTTTGAAGATAAAAATTCTTGGTCCAAACATATTCTTAGTTCAGTTTCCGATAACAAAAGATTGCAATGCTGGTAATATGAATGAACCTAAATTATATTTTTTCTTTTATTTTTTTATTTGTTCTTTCTATAATCATTATCAAATCTATTTAAGACCTAAAAAGGATTTTACTTTCTTTACTTTCTCTTTTCTTGTAACTGAAAAGTTTTACTTTCAAAATATAGTCTAAAGAAAATTTGCAAGACTTTATTGGTATAACTTAGTTTAGGTATACAATAACTAAATACCTAGTTCCATGGACTATGCCGAGTAGTTAATACAATCTAAAGGAAATTTTCAGAATTTATTTTGTTTGTATGCCTCGGTTTAGGCATACAGTAGAAAATATCGTATTTTAAAGGACTATGGCAAGTAGTTAGCTACAATCCAATAGTGAGGTACTAGCCCTTACACTAGTCTCGTAAGATTTCTTTTGTAACAAGAATATAACTCTAACTAGTAAAAAAGAATAAATGTGATTTATTTAATATTTAACTACCAACTCTTATTTCTGAGATAGAAAATTTTTTCTTCGTGTTCAATTTAATATTTCTTGCAAGCACAAGTAGTCAGAGCATACACATAACAACAAAAATGTACATGTAACTGTTGGGTGTAGGAATTGTGCTTGAGAAAACTCCTCAACACTTAATTCTCAACCCGGGGGTTTCGTAAAATTAGAGACGAAGTGCAGGTAATGCCAGAAATGGTTTTAACTTTTCTTATTTCTAATCCTACTTCTTGAATGGAATGTTTTATAGAATCAGATAGAAAACAATTGGAAAGGAAATTTACGCCAAGGCAAATCTAGTGCTGGAATGTAAAAGACAATTTTCAAGTAAATCAAGTAAAGAAATTCTACACAATAGAAACAATCTTAAATGCTGAATGAAACACTATGTTAATCTCCAAATGGATGATAAGTAGTTTGACAAGTGGGCCCTTGCAGAGTTCTACCTTTCTTCTAATCTTTCCCTCACACAAACAACCTATCCTTGCATAGTTGCAATCTTGCTTGCACTAGTGCAGGTACAATATTTCTGTGTAAGAGTATATTCAATCTTCCTTTTTGAAGAATTATGTCTGAGTGAATATGCTCTAAGCCTTAGGGCTTGGAGCACTCTATTCTAGTGTCAAGACACTTGCTCTTACCCCAAAGCAAGGTTCCCTTTACTCAGTTTCTGGTTTACTTTCGAAAGCTGAAAAGATATGCTAAAAAGGGATTGCAACTGTAATGAAATTCTGAATTAACTGGCTACGAGAAAGAAAATTCTTCAACTTATTAAACTTCATGAGATAAAACACTGACAAAAGAATCAATCAATAGCCTAAGTACTTTGTGTGTGTCAAATAGTTTTGGTACTTCACCCACAATAATGATATTCTTTGCAAGTATAATTTGGTGGAATATAACTGCTTCTAGATCTCTTCACAGATGAACTTTTAATACCAAAAATAGTTACTTGATTTATTGATTCATTCACTTGCAAAATAATGGAAAATACAATGCAGGTGAGTGATTTAATGTTTGCTACAACGAATGACTGAGCATGGTGCAAGAAACAACACGCACTGGTGAAGACAAGACTTCCTCGCATGATCTGGTTCAAAAATGAATTAAAACAGAAAGAAAGAATAAAGTAAATGTGTAAAAGATACCTTGTAAATAGAAATAAACACAAATACTCTACAAACTATGGATCCGTTCCACACATAGGCTACATAAGATAATTTAATTTAGAACTGAAAATTAACGATTAAACTATTTCATCACACAGCTGCTATGAAATAAACACACCGTCTTCCCAAATCATGAAAGTGAGAGGGGTCAATGAGTTGGGTTGGCCAGGCCCTGACCAACTAGCTCATTCCCCTTCTATGGAGAAAAAGTGATCATCACTTAAAATAACACATCAAAGATGAAATTACACGCTTTGTGTGCAAACCATAATGATCCTCTTGTATTTACTTGATTCGACAAATTACATTACGAAGTAGTCCAACCCCGGAATGAGGTGATAACTAGATTACATAAACCAAAATAATAATCGATGGTTCACTAGCTTTCCTATCTATTATTTACATCATATATATGCTTTGGCTCTAAGCCGTTTACACTAATTACAGACAATTATTGTTTAGGCCTCTCGGCCAGACTTAGAAACTGAATTACAAACTTGGCCAATGGTTATAAAAACACAAGCTTCATTGGGGCATGATCTATCTTTGGAGAAAAATTGTTGGATGTACACCACCTACTTCAGTTTATCAGCAATTAAACTTGGAGTCGAAGATCAAGATCTTTCCTCATGGAAGATAGCTCTCAAAATCTCAGATAGTGGTGGTGCAGGAATCTTCCTACACTAGTCAACTAATACATTATTAACACTACGTTCCATGATTACTTCTAGGAAATAAATATGAGTTGCAAGAACATGTAAATAACATGAAATCTACATAAAAGGATTAATAAAGTGTTGTAGCAAATCTTAAAGTAAACTATGAGCATTTGCAGGAAAAGGGTAACCATCTTGTACTAGTGCAGGGAAGAAGGGTCTTGTATTAAGGTAAAATAGAGGTTGATATTGATGGAAATGGGGTAAAAATTAGGGAAATTTAGGATATCAACTGTAACTATGATTTTCCTTTTTCAACAATATTAGAGATTAAATGAACATAAGTTCAATGATATCTATACCTTTGAGTCACAATTCTTATCTCAGTATCTCTGATATGTTCCAGGACCACTTTAGGCCTACCAATGATAAGCCAGTTCTTCACCTCACCTCCCCCGAGCTCTAGCCCTTTTTCAGTCAAGAAAAACACAATTCACAGGTCGAAAAAGTGGTTAATATCAACCCCCAAGCATAACTCTACTTCTAAAGGCTCTCCCACCAACATTTATCTCCCACTGGTGGCTTGGAAGTCACCATCTTTCTCTCCCAAAGTGGCACCAAGATGGGAGTACTAGATTAATGGAATTTATAATCAACCATTAGCACTTTCTCAAAAAATCTATAATTTCCTTAGTAGCCTTATGGCATTTTTCTCCAACCATTACTTCTTTTGTTGCTTCTCCCCTTTTTCGCTAGCCGAGTTCTCTCCCTTTTTTGGAACGATTTCTTTTCCCAATTTGTTTGAATATAACTAAATCCTTCAACTTCCTTCTGAATGAAAAAGAAATTTTAACTCCTCGAGAGGTCTTCTCACAATCTTTAGGATATATCTACATCTATATATATATATATTATATATATATATATTATTATATTATATATATATATATATATATTATATATATATATATATATATAATATATATTATATATATATATAATATATATATAATATTCCCATAATCCCCACTAGTCCTTCTGTCCTGCTCTGTCCTAGGAGAAATAGTCCCATTAGATCTGTCCTATCACTATATCACTAGTCGCACTATTGACTTTCACTAGTCCGAATATTGCTGTAAGGAGAACCAGTTACACTATTTACTGTCCTTCTCTTTCCTGGCCTTTTATATATATATATTATTAATCTATATTATATATATATATATATATATTTATATATATATATATTAGGTTTTTCTAAACACAGTTAACATATTCACTTTGTAAATTTACATTCATATATATACATTTGTTACACATACATATATACATACATAACTATTTTCCATTACTAACTAATCAACCAAAATTCATAATTCTTATCAATTTTTGATTATCAAAGTATTCAACTCAAATCATAAAGTTTTGAGTCATTTCACCAGTTACATTAGAAAAGAAATGATAGGTATGTATATTTTCTATATAAGCGGTTGGAAATTCCTAAACTAATAATCTAACTTAGTGAATTTTGAATATAGTTGTATTTTGTACAATTATTGTTGCTTTACTTAGTATCATGAACAATAAGAGAATAGAAAATTCATATTTTATTTGTTTACAAGGTACCATATAGTGTAAACATAAACATTTAAGCATGTCGCTCATGCTTCTAAGCTAGTATGGAGGGATGGCCTTGGAAATAAGCTCCAGTAGATGCAGTATCACATGGTTAAGTAAAATACTCTCGGATATAGTTACATAATCTATTTGCATAGGTATCCTACTACTACCATTTCTGCAGAAAGTCTACTAAGAAGAATTTTTAGCTTTAACTTTGATGAAGTGTTTAAGGGAGAAATTACTAATGGAATAACTAACTAATGGATTAGAGAAGTATCTATTATTTAAATAGGGAAGTACTAAAATTTTTAAGTAATAACTACATAGAATGTTGGTTGAGGGTCATATTGAAGTATCCATAAAGTTCAAAGTTATAAAGGTTGAAAACACACACATAGAGTAACGTAATAAAAACATTTTCTTACAAAGTATATTAATTATATATAAATTATGGGCCTAGGAACCATATCCACATAAAAGTGAGTGCATATTCTTTAAAAATATGAATAATTCCAAAACATGTCTATCTAGGCATTGTGTAAGTCAAATTAGCAAAAAGTTTTCAACATAAAAAATATTGAGTTCAAATATTGAACCCTTAAGATACCAAAATAGCTCAATGCCAAGTATTAGGAAACATATACAAAAGGCTGTAAGTAGGAAACCATAGCCATCATCAGTTGGAATTAATCTCCATATCATTTAAAGACTTGTGGAAGGAAAGAAGTGTTAAGGAGGTATAAACCTGGTAAAGAAAAATTAATTTATTATGTTGAGAAAATCTAATTTGGGATTGGTAGGTGAAAACTATAGATAAGATTACTTTCATTAGCACCCTTACCATAATATTTATATCCATAAAATAAAAGGTTATTGAACTTGGAATCTCACAATGAAATTCACTAGGATTCATAGTCTTAAATGACCTGTTGTAAGCAGATGGATAGACAGGAATTTGAGAATACATTCAAGGTTAGAATATTTTAAACTAGGAAATAGAGGATTCAAAAATATAAAACCTTTCGTCTATGATATACATTCACCAGAACAAAAACCCGTTTTTGACACAGTATAGTAGGGTTTTGTGACCCAAGTGCCAACATAATAATAACTAAGTGCAAGGCTCTATAATACACTTTAATAACTGAAATGGAGAAATTTTTCCAAAAATAGAATATACAAAAATGCTAAGGAATAATATGAAGATCAAAAACCCTTTTAACGAAAAATAGAGATGCGGTTTAATACCTAGTCGAAATTTCTTCTTCTAGGGAAAGCTTCAACACTGAGATGACAAGGGTTTCCTTCAATACATGATGTATTTAATTGAAACCCTAAGAGAAATTCAAAGAAGAAACCATTATGTCACCTGTAAATGAAACCCTGAGAGGGATTCTCATAATAAAATACCTCTTACCAATTAAAAATGGAATGCAACAATTAAATCATACATCAATTCCAAGCTAAAAGTTAAGGAAACTTGTGGTAATGGAGGATAAGAGGGAATTTTTGAAATTTTCTTGAAGGATATTCAAAAACCCTTAATAAATTGTTAGCCAAAATTTATTTTCCACACAACTAAAGGTAATAAAAAATTCAAGGTCAAATATGGTAAACTTTTGATAGTACAAACATTACAATAATTATGGATGATTACTTACTTGTCACTTGTAGCTTGAGGAAGATCACTATGGAAACAAAGTGTCATTAATCACCAATAGAGCATGATTTTAGATATTAAACCCTAATTCATTGTCGATAAGTTCTCTATCCCTAGAGAATGAGAACAATGTGAAATAACAAGTCCAAAAGGGTAATCAATCCAAATGATTTGGAGCATTGAGCCATCAATGCCATTTAAATGCCTTAGAGCATATGAGTCATCCATTCATGACCCCATCACATGGATGAGTCTGAATGTCTGTTTTGCATCCAAAACATGTAACATAGCACCCACACATAGGAATTCCAAGTATGACTTGGGGAGTGGGTCGAAAATGGCATCAGTATATCAAAGTACGTAGATTATATTGGAGGTTTGCATGTCTTATGATTTAATGACTTGAAATTTGTTATGAGTCATAAGCATGGCACGATGAAATAAGAAATGAATATAACCATTTGTAAAAATAAATCATACCACAACATAATGGAGGTGCTATGGATAGTCAAGGTTGTTCAAGTGTTATTGAACCCAAGGTTAAGAGCTTGAGTTTTTCCTTTTCTTTTAAAAATATATATATATAATATATATAATATATATATATATATATTATATATATATATATTATGTATATATGTATATATATATATATATATATATATATATATATATATTATATATATAGCGAGAGAGAGAGAGAGAGAGAGAGAGATTATGTATATGTATGTATGTATGTATGTATGTATATATAATCCTTTTTAAAATAAAAATAAAAATTTGAATCATGATAGAAAGAGTGCTTATATATCCATTTTATCAATAGAAATCATACTTAGGAACATACACATGAGAATATTGACTCTATATGACCTTGGAAGGATTTTTTAACTGATGAACGTCATGTTTATATCACAAAGTTTTAAAAATAATGATAAATATACAAGGGTGTAATAAAAATAGTAGATAAATATATTTCAAAAGATAAGAACCTTTATTAAGGAACAAACTACCCTACAATTTACTTACGATAAAATTCCAATTTTGGATTAAGAATAAGTGGGAATTTTTTTTAAATATGTAAATTGGAGGTACAATACATGTGGTATTAGAGCTCCAGGTTACAGTGTTGTCACCTATCAGCCAAACCATAGCTAGAATTTAACATAAACAAATGTTTCGTCTTACAAAATAAGGAGAAAAGTTAAGAACAATCACAACAAAGAAATCTTCGAGACCTATAGGTGTAGAGGAAATTTATGTACAACTTTGTGGCGAGATATCATCACATTTGGTAAAGTTTCTATAGATTGTGAGAGGTAGGAAAGAAGAATTATCAAGAATTAGAGCACATAATGAAAAACCATTGAAATTTAGTGCTAATAAGGAAAGGCCTATAAAAATTCTAAATGAAAAAAAAAAAAAAACCAACCTCGAATAAAGGAGATAAAGAGGAATCCCACAAAATGAAGAAATATAATAGTGTATATGAGAGTGAGTACCTCAAACTTAAAAATAAAAATAAACTAGTTGAACAGGGAACTGAAAGTTCAACCAAAATGCCACTGATATCACCTAATCAAGTGAAGAAACAGAAAGTAGTGTTGGAAGGAGAATATAAGAAGATTAGGAATTTAGTATTTGATATTGAATCAAAGAAGGTAGCCAAAGAATGGTTGTTAAACATGAATAACTACTTTCCAGTATATGAATATCCAAGTAATCTAAAATTCGCATTGGCCACTTACCTGCTGCAAGGTAAGGAATACCTATGGTAGGATGAAATTACGACTATACATAATATCTGATATAAGAGTGTGAATTGAGAGGATTTTCAAAATCACTTCAAAGGAAATTATCTGATAGAGAGGTATTATGATGATAGAGCTGAAGAATTCAATGAAATAAAATATGGTTCATTGATTCATCAAATGTTTACCCCTTTCCTAACAAGAGAAGATTGAGTATGATAACCCCAGGATAATGTATGATACTCTCTAAAAAGCTAGAATATGTTACGCAAAAGATAAAAAGGGAATTGATAACACAATTAAACCTTGGAAAATAAGAAAGAGGATAACTTCATCTAAGCGAATAAAGGGTTTCAAATCCTCTTCCTTTAAGAATTCTATCAAAAATGATCAAAATAGAAATTTCAATGGAATAATAACCAACAAAAGTCTTAGTCGTGAACAAGAACAGTGAAGGTTGATATTAATGGTAAAAGATACAATGAGAATTATAGAGAAATGTTGAAGTGTTGGGGGTATAGGTGGCCTCATCTACATAGAAATTTCCCATATAATGTTAAGTCTAATCAAAATTTACACAATGTACTAGAAGCTTCCATGGTAAATGATGTGGCTAGGAGTATTCCAAAAATTATTGCATCCTTAGAGGATCGTCAAGATAAACATCAATAGACTATGATCAAAATACAAGGTAATATTCTGAACCAATTTCTTTGAATTCTAATAAACCTGTGAGCTATTTCAAGTTATGTTAGTCCAACAATAGTGGAAAAGTGTAAGTTGAAAATGGAAAAACAGAAAAACTCTTGGCCGGTACAACTAAAATATTAATAGTTTATGTAGCCATCCTCCTATTATTCTGAATGGGATGAAAACATAACTAAACTTTAATATCCTCCCTCTAGGATCATTTGATGTGTTAGTGGGTATGGATTGGCTAGAAAATCATAGAGAATTCACTTCGAAAATATTATTACTTGTACAAATGATGAGAGAGTATTACAGGTCATTAGAGGAAAACCTAGTTCAATATCAATAAGATAGATATAGACCTTGTAAATAAAAATATGTGTAATGAATGGGTGTAAATTCTTTCCAATACATGTGGAAAATTTGACATAGGAAAACAAAGAAAAAACCTTGGATGAGTTTTTAGTTATGTAATAATTTAGGGATGTTTTCCTAAATAAAATTCCTAGGTTAATACAGAAAAGACACAATGATTTCACCATTGAGTTTCTACCTAGGGAAACACCAATGTTAGTGGAACCTTATATAATGAGTTTTCTAGAGTTGAATAAGTTAAATATGCAACTTCAATAATTGATTGACAAGGGATATATCAGACCAGGTGTCTCACCTTGAGGAGCACTGATATTTTTTGTAAGGAAGAAGGATGGTAATATTAGGTTATGTATTGATCATAGATATCTGAACAAGTTGAAAATAAAAAGTAAATACCCATTACTTACAATTGATGATATGTTTTATTAGGTAAGGGGCAAACAATCTTCTCAAAGATATATCTGAGATCTGGTTATCGCAAAATCAGAATTAAAGATTAGGATATTCATAAGACTAATTTTAGAACAGGAAATCGTGATTATGAGTTTGTTATCCTTATTTTTAGACTCACAAACACCATAGCCACATTTATGTGTCTAATGAATAGTTTTTTCAGCCAATACTTAGATAAATTTATATTGACCTTCATTGGTGACATACTAGTTTATTCCAAGATATCAGAAGGGCATGAACAACACTTAAAAATAGTACTAAAAATACTAATAGAGGATCAATTATATGAAAAATTTAGTGAATGTGAGTTTTATGAAGGTTAGATTCAGTATTTGGGGCATGTAATATCCAAAGAGGGAACCATGATAGACCCTAAAAAAGTTAAAGAAATTCTCAATTGGACTTTTCTTAGAGATGTCTAATATTGATTCCTTTATGGAAATTTCATGTTATTACAGTAGGTTCATTGAAGATTTCACAATGTTGGCCTACCTTAGAACATCCTTATAGAGGAAAGGACTTAAATTTAAATATGTACCCAAAAGTCTTAAGGAATCTTTGATTGGTGGAAATATTTGTTAAATGTAGCTCCCATACTTAATATTTTCAATCCTAATAAATATTATATAATGTGTAAAAACACCTTTTTGGATGGATTGGATAGAGTTTTAATGAAAAATAATCATGTTATAGTTGATGAATCTAGGAATCCAAAGGAGAATCAAAATAATTATGTTGTGTATGACCTAGATTTAGCTGCAATAATTCATGCCTTAAAAATATGGTCACATTACATTTTTGGCAAGAAGTTGACATTAGTAATTGATCAAATAAATCTCAAATATTTCCTTAGTTGACAAATTTAAATTCAAGGTAAGTAAAGTGGATGGATTTTTTTAATGAACTTGATTTTGAAATCAATTAGATCAAGGGAAAAGAAAACCGAATTATAGATGCATTAAGTAGAAGTTTAACTAAATTATGCAGGATCTCTTCTAGTAGTGCTAAAACAAACCTTAATGAACATATCAAGACTACAGTCGTAGATGATCAAGAATACAAGAAAAATAATATTTTTTTTTAAAGGGAAATATCCCAATATGAGGTGTTAAGGTTTTTATATGTTGTTGGATTCTGTAAATTCATAATTATCAACCAAAGTTCATATGCTTTGATTTACAAGGAATTACAGTTGAGATATAGATTTACCCTGTGCTAAATTTATTGGCATTATGAATTATGTGTTGTCCTGATGAAAACCTACATGATGAATGGCAACCTACTCGATGAGTTATCTATTTATAGAAACCTACTTGTTGGAAATGTAAACAAGATGTGATAGAGTGATTTATATATGTGACAGAGTGATTTTCCAAAGGCATAGTAGTTCATAGGCAGAGGTATGATAAAATTGGAAGTTCAAGAAGTATATGCGGGTTTTGTTAAATAAATCCGCGTACATACACGAGTATGAGGAAGCAAAGGCACGTACATTTTTTGTACCATGGTATTCTAAATAGCAAGAGTCCTTACCATGGTATTACCCATTGTTATTGAGCCTAGTAATGGATGTTTTGATCTCGTCTGAGAAAACCATCGGCTAGAGTTTGATTTTAACTTATGGTATTGAAAAAGGTTAAGCTACATAACGCAATGAAGATCAAAGTGGTAAAATGCATGTAATTTGTGCAAGTGATGAAAATATTATGAATAGTTAGATATGAAGCAAATATGCGTGTTATGGGCTATTGATTCTTTGCTTGACTAAACTAAGTATGCATCCAGGAGTTTGATGATGGATAAGATCTAATAGATATGAGATGAAAATAATAATTCTGGGATGTTTTGATTTGTGTTGATGGCATCTTAATGTATTATTTTTCTGTGTATGCTGAGATTTGGATATGTCTGAATTTTTGTGTTACAAAAAATATTTGAATCTGAATTTGCATATTTGTACATGGGTTTTATAGCGTGCAAGGCACATGCACACATGGATGTGTTTTTGGTAAGTCATGTACACACAAGTTTGGTTTCTGAAAAGCATGTACACATGCATATATTCTTTGAAGAAAGCACATATATAAAGTAGGGCTTTGATTAAAAAGATGGTTGGTCAGTTTAATTAGTCTTGATGTGTCTCTGTTGTCTTTCAATGAAGTCTTCTAGATGATCTATGCTTAAATAGTGATGTCTTGATTATGAATTGATTGCTTGCAGAATGTTGAAGTTACCTATTGGTTGTGATGAAAGTTTAGTGAAGGTTCTTTGGTTGTTTCAGAATGAGACAATAGATATGAGTAAGATTCAATATTTTTTTTAGAGTGGCAATGGATCATTTTTCAGGTTTCAATTCTTGAAATTCTATATGTGAGTATAGCTTATGAAAAGCATGTTCACATGTGGATTTTCTACTATAAAGTAGCTAATACATTTTGATAGATGGTTGACCAAGGTTATAGTAACATGACATGGTTTCTGTGATTTTCAGTATGTTGTTTGGTGTTATGGTTACACTAATGTGACTGTTCCAGTTAATTGGTTGAGTTCTTCGAGGGTTTTAGTCAATTGGGCATCATTGATTGGTTAAATCAGTTGTGTCACAAATTGATGATTGAGTTACAGTGATAAGGTTCAATTTTTATGATTGTTTCTTTGAGCTTATATGTTGGTAGTGTGTCCAGTTTGAAAATTTGATGAAACATGGCCTACAAGGTATGATGTGGTGTAGAAGGTGGATCTAGTATGAAAATTTATGAAACATGGTCCTTGGAGTTGAGGGAATTGGAGATTCTTTCTATTGGTATTCGGTAAATCATATTAGGGGGTTGGAGCTCCCTTCTAATAGAGGTTGGAGAATGGGTGAAGGTTGTAGCGTTCTACATGTTGGTGCCTACGTACTGGTATGAGTGTACACTAGTAGAAGATACAAGGGGTTGGAGCTCCCTTCTAGTAGCAGCTAGAGAATGAGTGAAGGTTGTAGCCTTCTGTATGTGGGTTCCTGCATACTGGTATGAGTCTATTCCAATATAATATTGTAAAATATTTTATTTATATTTAAAAGAAGACAAATACGACAAGAATAGGTGGTTTTTCCCACATTGGTTTTCCACCTTAAATCCTGGTGTTCATGTGTTTTTCTTATTTGTGATGGTTTATTTTATTCTTACTCCACATGGTTACTTTTTATCTAATGTTTAATAAAGTACTGAGGCACTGGTGCAAGATAAACAGATGAGATATTAACTGAAACATAATTTTACTAGATATAAGCTATGTGTCTTAAGAATAGTCGTGTACACACATGAGTTCCCTTCAAAAAAGTCACATACAGAAATCAAAACATGAAATTAAAAGTTAATGATTTGGAAATACTGATTCAACAACCACCCCCTTAGTATTTTTCCCAGCAATTGGGATCAGAGTAGGTCCTTTGGCGGAAGCTTGATTGCTTGAAGTAGATCCTTAAATATGGGTATGTTGATTAGTGGTTGTCATTGATGTCAACCCAAGCAGCACCAGGGGTTACCCTGATCTTTAAATGGAACATTGACTTGGAAAATTACTCTATTTTGAGTGAAGGATCATCTATATGGATTATACTCATCGAGATGTTTCCTTTGATATATGGTACACCACGTAATTCTTCACGGTTGAGATATTCATGTTTGAAGTTAATAACCCTAGTTAGTGGGCTAAAACCCTATGGGGTTGTGGCATGGCACTCATAATTGGTTGTGGTCATTGACTAGCTAATAATTAATAATAAAAAAATTGCTCATAAAATCCCTCCAACATTCACTTGTTGAGGACCCTCTCAACTCAAGACATGCATATAAATAATGACCCTCATATCCTCCTATAGTAGGGATTTTGTGGCTTCAAATGGGTCATCGTGGCATTTTTTCTATAAATTGTTTTTGTGAAGCTTCAGAAACTAAAATTAAAACCCATTTGAGCTAAAATCTTGATGAACCATGTGACAAAATATCAGAGCTTGGTTCCTTCAATAGCAGTCTAACAATTGGAAGGAGTTCATGGAGTATACTAACAATATAGTTCCTTTTTTTAATGGAAATAACTATGCACTTTCGAGTGGAAGAATGCAGGTTCATTTGTTGGCAGAAGAACACGAAGTATGGGAAATTATTGACAAAGGCTTCACACTAACACAAGATGAACACAGTAACAAAAATATGGTATATGATGCAAAGGCTAAAGATCTTATTATCAGTGGGTTTATCGAATCTATTTATCATAAGGTATTGAGTTATAAAATTTCTAAAGAGGTATAGGGCAAGCTTGAAAATATATATGTAGGTGAATCAAAGGTGAAATAAGTAAAGCTTCACATTTTCAAGGTAAAATTTGAGCAACTCAGATTGAGGGACAAGTTACCAGGAATAAAGCAAGGTTAGCCTACAAAGGATATGCAAAAGTTGAAGGAATCGATTTTCAAGAAACATTTTATCCCATTGCTAGAATGGAAGCTATTAGGTTGTTGCTCACATATGCATACTCGAGAAAAATCAAGGTCTACCAAATGGATGTTAAGTTAGCCTTTCTAAATGGTGAATTGGAAGAAGAAGTTTACATTGAACAACCCAAAGGTTTTCTACTCACTAACATAGAAAACTACTCTTGCATATTAAAGAAGGAACTATATGGTCTCAAGCAAGCTCCTAGGGCTTGGTATCCTCATCTTGACAGGTATCTGTATCAACAAGGATTCAAGAAAGGAAGTGCTAACAACAATCTCTATGTGAAAGTGGATCAAGATAACCTAAAAATTATCGAGGTATATGTGGATGATATAATATTTGGAAGCAATGATGACACATTAAGTAAAGACTTGGCCAAAAGAATGCAAAGTTAGTTTGAAATGTCTATGCTTGTCTACGCTTGGCGAGCTGACATACATTTTGGGGATTCATATTTCTCATCAGGATAAAGGAATATTCATATATCAAACCAAGTACATCAAGGACATGCTCAAAAAATTATAGATGGAAGATTGCATGCCAGTGCTTACCCCCATGATAACAGGTTGCAAGTTAAGCTTAGAAGATTCATCAAAGGATGTGGACCAAAGGTTGTATAGATCCATGATTGGTAGTCTCCTATATGCGAAAACCTCTAGGCCTGATGTGGTGCAGGCAATTGGACAGGTAGCAAGATTCCAAGCAGCACCAAAAAAATCTAATATTATTGTCGTCAAAAGAATTCTTCGTTATATTAATTGCACAAAGGAGTAAATTATATGTTATCCCAAAGGAAATGATGTTGTTATCCAAGATTATATAGATGTAGATTGGGCAGGAAGTGTAGATAATCGTAAGAGTACCAGTGGATTAGCATTCTATCTAGTGCTTGTCTTGTTTCATGGTTAAGTAAAAAGAAGCCTTCAATGTTGCTATCCACAACAAAAGAATAATATATTGCCACAACAGCTTGTCATACACAAATTCTCTGGATGAAGAAAAATTTGCAAAATCTTCAAGTCAAGTTTGATGAGCATATTGCCATCTTTTGTGATAACACCAACACCATCATTATCTCCAAGAAACCTGTGATGCATTCCAAAACAAAGCACATTCTAATTAAATATCACTTCATTAGAGAGCAGGTTGTCGAAAATGATATCAAGCTTGAATATGTTGGTGTAAAGGAACAAATTTCTAACATCTTTACCAAACCATTACCTCATGAATCATTTCCATATCTTCGCCAAAATCTTGGGATTCTACCAAGTTTTGATTAGACTATTTCTTTTATCTACTTGAGTAGAAAGGGGGAGTGGAGGTGTGTATGGGTCCGCGGGATGGTTTTCTGTCAGGGGGAGTTTCCCTTTTCCATTGATGACAAAGTTGGAGAGAAGGCAATAGGAAGAGGTTTCATGATTGTAAGGGGAGTACTTGTGTTTCCATCAATGCCAAATGGGGAGACTGTTGATCAATGGTTGGCATTGATGTCAACCCAAATAGCACTAAGGGCTACCTCGATCTTGCAAGTGAATTTTGACTTGAAAAATTACTCTATTTTGAGTCAAGGATCTTCTATATGGATTCTACTTGTTGATATGTTTCCGTTGATATATGGCACACTAAGTAATTCTTCACGGTTTGAGAGATATTCATGTTTGAAGTTAGTAACCCCAATTAGTGGGCTAAAACCCTATGGGGTTGTGGCATAATAGTCATAATTGGTTCTGGTCATAGAATAGTCAATAATTAATAAAAAAAATAATCTCCTAAAATCCCTCGAACGTTCACTTGTTTGGGACCCTCTCAACTCAAGACATTCATATAAATAATGACCCTCATATCCTCCTCTAGTAGGGATTTTGTGGCTTCAAATAGGTCATCGTCGAATTTTTGCTATAATATTTTTCAGCGAATCTTCAGAATCAAAAGTTAAAACCCATTTGAATCGATGTCTATATGACCCTCATGAATGAATTTCTGATCTTGTCTTGCTACATTTTCAGAGATACGATCTGAGGAAGTTAGGGTTTTTGTAGGCTCCCAAATTCCATGTCAAACAGCTAACGTTGGGAAAGTCGTCATAACTTTCCATTTAAGCATTGGATTCAAATTTCAGAAATATTTATAGAAAGAGTCCAAAATTTAGTTTATTGAGCAGCTTTTTCAAGGTCGAAGGTTGTAACAGTAACACATGCCACTTCGTACAAGTTCTCTCTACTGAACGAGTCTATAATAAGGTCATCGTGGGAGATTGGGAAAATATATTTCTTGAAGAATCCAATATTGGTCAGATCTATGGGGTTGGAAAGAGGACTTAGAGGACTACCATAGGACAAAATTTCAGACCCTAAAGATATGAAATGACATAGATACAACATATTCAACATCTAGCTCCTAGAAGGCAAGAACAAGCATGCATTCAAGGATCACTCTAGTAAGGACCACACATAAATAATCAAGGGTAAGTCTCCTATAGAAAGGTACGTATGATTAGTTTTTACATTTGAAATATGAGTATCATCTCTGACATATGGTTTTGGAGGACAACGTAAGTACATACAGGGTCTCAGTTATATCTCTATGGCTCTATATGTCATAGTTTGTTTTGATACCACATTTTGGATGTCCTATTCTTGATACTACACATTTGATGCTACATATTCTTGATGCTACACCAAACCTCATAAATTTATATGATGTTGCAAGTTCATGTTACTTGTCTTGTCATAGTTGATAGAATGGTCTATATTTTTGTACTTAGAACTTGGTCCATCACAAATCTAGGGTTTCTCATCAGTTTTTATTCTATATATCTTTAGGTCAGTTTTGGATATAGTCTTCCATAGAGTTTGGGCCTACATCAAAAGTGGGAGTCTTTGTCTACTGCTGCAACAAGTCAACAAAAAAAATTAATAATAACACTTTAGGTGTGCATTGTAATTTTAATTTTAATTTATTCATTATTGTGCACTTACATGTGTTTTGTAGGTAGAGGTATGTTGAAGGGTATTTTTTTTTATTTTGGGATTGGTTTCGCTAGGAAAATTTTGCATGCAGGTAGAAGAAGATTTGAGTACAACTTCAAGCAATAATTCAAGAGCATAAGTATCAAATCAGAGGAAGAATTGCAACAAGACATCCTTGGAAGACATGACATCCATCCACATATTGGAAAGAAGTGTCAAGGCCAAGAGTCATCATTGTAAAGTTGTAAAAGAGTCATTTGTAAAAGTGTCATCATTGGAACTATCATTATTGTAAAAGAGTCAATCTACCTAGAGTTGAAAAGGCATTGTTGGGAGGTATAGGAGTCTTTTTTTGATGATGTCGTGGTTGCATTGTAGGTCTTAATGTTATTGGGTGTTCGTTCAAAATCATTGTAAATCATATTGTATCATGGATCATTGTCCCTGGTATAGTAATCCACACTCTTGTCTCATTTTAGTCATTATAGGGTAGCAAGGAGGTGCTAGGATGGTACATGAAGTCGCCCATAGGTTTGAGCCTGTGAACACTTCAGGGTGGTAGGTTGGTCTAGGATGTTGGGGCATCCATTCAGTTGACTACTAAAGAAACTAGGGCATTAGGGCATCCTTCCAGTGGGAGATGAAGAAGAATTCTTTTCTAGAATTCTAGGAATTTGTTGCTTTCATTTCATTTGGGCTAAAGATTAAAGAATTTATTAGAAAATCGTTCAATGGTTTTTGACCCGGAGGGTGTTTTCCACCTAAAATTCATGTGTCGACTGTGTTCTTTTATTTATTGTTATTACTGCATAAACATTAATAATAACTAAATATTAACTAATGCTCTGAAAATATTTAAAAGTGTTAATTTCTAAGGCATATTGATTCACCACCACCCCCCCCCCCCCC
>APFE030542926.1:0-15772 GCA_000404065.3 Pinus taeda | reverse complement strand
TCTACATGCAACTGATAAAGGTTCCTCCCTCGAACCCCTATCTTCCGGTTCTCACCAGTTGTCTTGCTGCGCAGGAAGGCCTTTCCCTCGCTGAAAACAACATCATACCCCTTGTCTTCTAACATCGCCACTGAGATGAGATTCTTCTTCAATCCTGGAACATGCATGACTTCCTTCAATACAAAGGGTTTACCAGACTCCCTCTCAAAGGAAATGGTACCGATACCGGTCGCACTGTATCTACCATCATCGCCCATCTCGATGTGCACTCCAAGAT
Source organism: Pinus taeda (assembly GCA_000404065.3). Taxonomy (NCBI): domain Eukaryota; kingdom Viridiplantae; phylum Streptophyta; class Pinopsida; order Pinales; family Pinaceae; genus Pinus; species Pinus taeda. Next base: position 15,495 of record APFE030542926.1, on the reverse strand, counting down.
CTTTGTCCTCCAGATCAGAGAACAAATCTCTATCTCCCGTCATGTGAAAAGACGCACCACTGTCCAAGAACCACACTGATCCCATCACACTTGAAACCAAGCATGCGATCAATGAAAAATCAAGCTCAAACTGAGAAGCTAAGGCCTCTCCCCCTGCAGATCCAGCAGCTTGCTTGTTCTTCTTCTTCTGCGGACAATTTGTGGCATAGTGTCCGTGCTGGTGACAGTGAAAACACTTCACCTTGGACATATCCTGCTTCTTGCCTTTCGCACCAGACTGAGAAGCTTTCTTGCTCTTCCCTTTCTTTGCTTTGGCAGCCAAAGCACAATTCTCTTCATCAGCTCCCTTTGACGAAGATCCGTCCCTGGTACTCCGCCTGATCTCCTCCTGCACAAGATCTGACCATAGTCTTTCCCATCCTGGCAACTTCTCCCGACCATTGACAGAGTCCTGATAGGAATGCCAACTCTTCGGAAGACCAAGGAGAGCCAAGCTCACCAAGTCCTCATCATCGACAGTAACCCCCACACTTCCCAGTTCATCTCGACACTGAGTGAACTTCATGAGATACTTGGGAATACTGTCACCCTTCTCGCATTTGATGTTTCTGAGTTTATCTTTGAGCGCCAGCTTCCTCTGATCGCTCTTGCTTTGAAATAATTCTGTTAATGATTTCCACATCAAATATGGAGTAGCCTTTCCATGGAGGCTGGACACAATGTGATCCTTCACGCCCTCCAACAGAATCCTTCGACATTTTGCGATCTTCTTTTGCCAAGCATCAGCTTGAGTAGCATCGGTAGGCTTTGGGATATCCGTATCTATGAACTCCTTCAGCCCGTTATCATCCAATACTGCCTCCATCCTGTCCTTCCATGCAATATAGTTTGAGCTGCCCTCAAGAGCATACTCCAATCGCAATCCGTTGAAAGACATTGCTGCGTTGTCACCAAGAAAACACTGCTGCAAATTCGAATTCCACCAGCAACCAACTCAACCGCCTCGGATCTAAGATTCGTGAGAACACAATATTTCTCGTACAGAGATTGACTGTATGGGCTTTGACCGGATATTTCACCTTCCAAAGGAAGGATGAATCCAGAGGCTACCTGGCCCGATTACAGGCTCTGCCTAGAGAAATAGAATGTAAACACTTGCCGAATAGTAGATCTGATGATCAACTGCTCTGATACCATGTAGAAATTTTGAATAATTTAACACATATTCAATAGAGATTATCCTGATCATGTACTATTGCGGAAAACATACAAAATACATAAGCTCCTCTACGTTAATCATCAATATAGCAACATCAATAACAATAAAACATCAAGAGCATTCACACATTAACACAGTATCCCGGGGAAAGCATCTCGCTAAAAACCCCAACTATCTGTATATATTAATGATTGAGTCATGTAACACTACACGGCATAATACTTCTCACAAGTATCTCCACCTCTGTTACACACAATACAGCTCATATCTGAATCAATCACTGGCTCAAATCTCCTTCGCTGCTTGCCTGCCTCCGCTGCTCAATACCTGCTCAAGAACTGATGATAATTCCAAGGCAACCACGTATTTACTTGATAAAATCACATGAGCACAAGCTACAATGTGGGCAAATACGTGGGAAAACTCATTGGCATACTCAATCCCTTGATTGTGCAAAATCTGGTGCACAACTATAGTCACAACTGATAGCAATCTGATTCTCTAACACCTGTCCCTGCTGAACTGAACATGCACTGACATGCAACTGAGTTAACTGATGTATTCATTAGTTGTATTATGATCTAATAACTTGTGAATTTATTAATAACTAATTCACCCAACTCATCTCTAGTCTATTTGCCAGTTAGACTAAATACAACCAGTTTAACAAAGCTAAACTGAACACAACTCCATCAACTGCACCTCCAGTCCACTAAACTCAACTCACTTGAGTTCTAACTGAAGTCCTGCATGCAAATATTAGTCATCCCATAGGTAACTACGTATTTCCTTCTGGGATCTGCATGTACCACATCCGTAGCTCATCCTGAAGTGCTCCAAGAGAATAAGACAAAGTTTATAGCCTAAATATTATTATGAGCTAATAATATTTGACTGTTCTATATTTAGACTGAGCAGTCACTCCGCTGTGATCTAAAAATAGAAGTCCATCTATTTTTCCCAAATTGATCAATTATCCATAAGCAACAACCTGCAATCCATAGACATGATCCATATGTCTAAAAATAGACTTGCGCCAAAAATAGCTTGCGGGCCCACTTAGTGAAGGCGACTCTTTTCACTAAGCTCCATCATCTTGTTGCAATCTCAACAATTCTTATCATGAGGTCTAGGAACTAATTCCCAAGTATTATTCTTTTCAATCTGCTCACACTCTCCATTCATGGCCTTGACCCAACATTCATCTTTGCATCCTTCATTTACATTTTGAGGTTCGATGGAGGAAAGCAATGCTAGATAGCTTGAAGCTTCTGTAATAGTTCTTCTTCTTTGCACACCTACCTCTTTCTATCCCAAAATTTGAGTCTTTGGATTATTTTTCTGAATATACCTCAATGGAGTCATTTGTTCTACCATTATCTGTTCTTCTGGTGCTTCATTAGTTTCTTCTTCAGAATTAGTTTGATTTGATGTGGAAGGATAATCCTCATCTTCTCCACAATCTTCGGTTTTTACCTACTTTGGATTTTTGCATGCTTCATTAACCATAACATCAATACTTTCAATAATTTTCCCAAGTCTTCTATTATAACACTTATATCCTTTACTTTGGGAAGAATAAGACAAAGTTTATAGTCTAAATATTATTATGAGCTAATAATATTCGACTGTCCTATATTTAGAGTGAGCAGTTACTCCACTGTGATCTAAAAATAGAAGTCCATCTATTTTTCCCAACTTGATCAATTATCCATAAACAGCAACCTGCAATCCATAGACATGATCCATATGTCTAAAAATAGACATAGTCTAAAAATAGACTTGTGCCAAAAATAGCCTGCAGGCCCACTTAGTGAAGGCGACTCTTTTCACTAAGCTCCATCATCTTGTTGCAATCTCAACAAATGAGTGTCCACACTTATTCATCATTCTTCCATTCATCCCTTTCTTTAGTTATCCAATCTAGTTTGATATTAGAAATGGCACAAAACAATGATTCCACATCCTCATCCTTTCTTGAGAGTGCATATTCAACAACATTTTGCTCCCCTTTTTGTAGATGATTTTAAAGTTATAACCTAACATCCTTGTGCCCATTTTTGTTACTATTTTAAAGATAATATTTGTTCCAAAAAGCATTTAAGGCTATCATGATCTATTTTTACCTTGAGGTGTATTCCCATTAGGTAAGGTCGCCATTTCTTTAGTGCATGTAGTATTGCCAACATTTCCTTCTCATTAATAGGTTTGTGTAAATACTTTCCTTTGATTGGACGAATTTAAAAAGAAATGGGTCTTCCTTGCATTAAGTGATATAAAACGATCATAAGTTAAAACTGATGTAGAATTGATTAGCCATTATTGAATTGATTGTTAACTGAAAGTGTAGAAATCGAGAGAACTACTTGAGAAGAAAGACTTTACAACAATTGATTAAACATAAGAAAGATGCATAATAGAAGTGAAAAAAATAAAAACATAGTGATACCAGACAACAAAGTTGAGAGTTTGTCCTTGATGGACTACATCTCTGGGTCTTCTTTTAAGATGGGCGACCGCTTTATTAGGATTGAAACAGAAGAGGTCGATTACACAAAGATTTGACCAAACTGAATTTGCTCGCAGGAACTTCTGGTCACTGTTAACAGATAGCTCTATCATGGTTCCCAATTCCAACTCTGGATGCTCCTGTTACACTAAAAGCAAAAACAACCTCTAACCTCCAGAATCTGCATACAAAAACTAAAATCTCCAATATCCCCTTCAATGAACAAAACCTCCTTTTAAAACCCTCCAGGTGCATTTAAACCTCCTCAGGATGAATCTGGGATGAACATGCTGCAATTTGGGGGTGGTTTGGTCTCGGTCTAGTCACCTTGTGACACCTAATGAAGAGGTTACATGGTCCTTGAATTAGAATAACCAAAAATTAATTATAAAACCCAAAAATAGACTTTGGATAAGCTGCAGACTGTTATCGGTTAGCTAACCGGGCGGAGGTAATGACAGCGCATGTGAGCAGTTGTCATAGCCACAGTTAGCGCACCGATGATTTTTCTACCAGCTAATGGTTTCAATGTGTGTTTAGCTGACACTTGTACACATGCCGATGGTTTATACCCCGCTATGGTTCCGAAACCTGGAGGTTAACACACCCACTTCCTTGCTCACATGGACATGGTCCCCGCGTGGTTTGATGCTGCGGTCATCTCTAAACTCCACGGTGAAATTTGAGCCCTGTTCACATGTTACAACCCACGTGGTTTCAAAACCAGAGGTTAACTCAAGCTCGATGGTTAACAACTCCAACTGATCACATGTATTTGTTGCGGTTAGAACCTCGCGTGATCAGCTGATAGTGGTTAGGGTCTGTGTAATGTTTTATATGTTTATAACATATTCCAAGAAGGTTAGAACTTTGGTTTTGATGGTTTTGATGTATTGTTTTAACACATAGTTGCATAGATTTAGAATGTAGCATGTTCCCTAGGTATAGGTTTAGGTTTAGGCCCTTTTATCATAAGTTCAATGTATTTTATTACATTTATAATATGGTTTAGAGCTTAGGTGTTAGGTTAATGTGTATGGATTTAGGTTTAGGATTAGGGTTTAGGCTTACATTATTTTGTTTTAAAAACCCATGTATAACACATTGTCACAATGTGACATAAAAACCCACATGGCGATACCTGTTCCATATTTGATAACAAAACCTGTAAAATGGACGACAAAACCATGTCGATGATCAACCTTGGTGGAACTATCGATGAATGGTTTTCGATAACTATATACAAACCCATTACCATGAAAACCATTAACATCACCTGAACAACCTGAACCTTATTCCAAACTGTCGAAACTGAATGACACACATTTGAATGCCGACGATGACACTAAACACTGACGCCAAACCTGTGTAACTTATCTAATGAGATCCTCCTGGATCATTAAGACAACACCAATTCCATTTCCTGAGGCATCTGTGGAGTACTAAAGAAGGTATGTTTTTGATAACTATTTCAGCGTCTTTTCATTAGAACTTACAAACCTTTTTGCATCATGAACTCGGAAAATGATAAAGAATTGTAATAAAACATGTGAGATTAATATGCAAGACGAAAACACTGCCAATTTTCATTTCCTTATGCAGGAAGAAGGAAAAACGAGAAGTTGCCGTTCCAAAGGAAAGGACAAAGACAGGTTAACCACTGTCCCTTTGACGGGAGATCGTATGCAAACAAGGCAAAGCAAATCAAAGCGAATCAGCCTTGGAAAGGAAGTCGAGATATTGGCTCGGTGCAAGAAAGAAAAGAAATGACTGAGGACTAACAGTTCAGTGAATCCCTCAGGATCCTTGATCCTGAGGGATCGCTGTTTTATCTATTTCTTTACTTCGATATCTCTGCCTTCACCCTTATAAAAGGGGCAGCACTATTAGCTCGAGAGGAGATGTTGTTATATTTATGTAATTTCCTTTAAGATCAAAACTTTGATCATCGATTCTCATTAAGAATTGATCTATTGTAATTTTACTTTATGCATTAATACAAACTTGGTTATTATTTCATCTTTGAGTCTAGAATAACTTCAAGCGGTGTACGGCTAAGGGCCCGGCCTTGGATGACACTTGCTCTTGTACCATTACGTTTGGTTTTTGCGTGGTTTGCTTATCGACGTTATTTGGTAATCTGATGTGTTTTGTAAGTTTACATCACATGCTCTGTTATGTTTAATTTATTGAGGTTTCTAAAGACAGAACTATTGTATTGACTCTGTATCGTATCATTGTTCCTTTAGGTGTTATAATACTGCTGGTCTTTACAGAATACTATTGTTGTTTAATTACAGAGCTTTTGTGTTGTGCACTTGTTCACTAACATTACGGAATTCATCTTGGAAGTTATGTTCTTTGCGATTATTGGATTTATAAACAATGTTGTTCTATTTTGAAATGTAGTCGCACTCTTTCTAACTGAGGTGATAACTGGATCAAATTACTATTAAAGTGTGTTGTGTGTATATATGGTTTTCAAGCGCTGTTCTATAATTCACCAGTAATCAGTGTTGTTCCATTTGTCTGTGTTATTCAATCCGTCCTTAAGAGTGAAGGATTGTCGTTTGATTTCTGTAGATTACGATTAGTACATTCGATCTTATAGATTAAGGTGTTACTGCTTGTTAGACTTAGTTGCTATTCTATTTCTTAACTGTTGTTACATTTCAGGTTTGCTGTTCCATTTTAGATTTGTTGTTCTATTTCGTAATTTTTGTTTCATTACTGCTATTTTATTTCTTAATTGCTGTTCCATTTCTTATTTGCCGTTCCATTTCTTGTCATTTTCTATTTTGGTGTGAAGAACGATCTCAGGCTGTAGTGAGCATTTACATCTACTGTCTAGCTCCCAGATCCACGATTTGTTCTCTGGTTTCCTTTTCGATCAGTTTCCAAAGGGATGGGTTATTGCTACTGAACCCTTGACTGATAAATTGCTTAGTTTTCTGAATGTGTGGTTTAATCTTTTGAAGTAGTTAGCTGAAAACAAGCACCCGTTTACTCTTGTATTTTCAAACACTGTGCTACTAGCATTACTCTGGCAAATGATAGCCTTAGACTGAGACACTCTTTGAAATAACAAAACATTCCTAGATTGACATATTAATGTGAGGTAATTAGAGGTAAAAGAGACCCTTTTTATAGCTCCACATTCGCGGAAAGAGTGTATCCATTTGTTCTTTTTCAGAGTAGTGTACGAACATGCTAGGGAAGAATTGGGTTTTGAAAACGGAAGGTAAGAACCTACGTGTGGAGCATGTAACAACCCTACTCCTTTGTCCGCTTTCCTGCAGATTTGCTGTTGTTTTGTTTTGGATAGAATTTAGTAGTTAATTTGTGTGCATGACTAAGCAGAAAAAACCAGAAAAGAATTCCAAACCTCTACCCAAGCCAAAAAAAGCTAAGGAGCCGGTGACCCTTGGCCGACCAACCTTCATAGAAGAAATCTACAAGAAAGTAGAATCTCAGCCCTTAGTAAGACTCAGGAAGGTTATTTCTAAACAACCTACTAGTTCCCTTCAGGCCACAGGATCACCATCTGTAGCCTTTGCTAAGGTGCATAGTCAAATTGAAGAGCAGGACTTTCAAGAAATTGAAAATTCTACTCCAGAATTATTGCAGGAAGGGAATTTTAGTAACCTTTGTGAAGGAGGAGGAGAGACAGGGGGAACCGAGGAACCGAGATCTCCTCTTGAGACAATTAGCCATTGAACAACCCAGACAAGGGAAGTGCTGCAAAAATCATCTTTGAAGAAACTCAATCTCCTCAAACATTAGGCACTCTCATTATCCCAGATAGGGGAAGTGCTATTAAAACTATTCCTGTTAAAGCCATTCATTTTCAACCTAGGAATACCCTCCTAGATATCCCAGAAGGTTATTGGCATATATTTGACCAAATGGCTCAAAACTAGCCAAACACCCAAACCTCTACATTACAATACCCTATAGTGGATTCTGCAGCGAATGCGCCTATGAAAGCAATCCCTCTTCAACATATCCCTACATTCTGTGGTCTTACATCAGAAGACCCGGATGCGTTTTTATTTGAATTTGATGTACTGTTCAGGGGATATGATTACACCACTGACCCCCAGAAACTGAAACTATTTCCCTCTACACTATAAGGGGCTGCTTTAAGATGGTTTATGGGATTAGGTGGCGGGGTTATAAATAACTAGGATCAAATGAAAAAATCTTTTCTAAAGAAATATCAGGACTATTGCAGGTCCAGAGAACTGAAGGACGAAATATTCCAGATGATGGCTAGAGCAAACGAAACATTAGAGGAGTATGTGGAATGTTTTCAGTATAATCTACAGAGATATTCTTATGCATCACTGTCTTTACCTGATAATGTGTTAAAAACAACATTAATACGGGGCATGAAGGAACAATGGATTGAAACATTAAACATTATGGGAAAAGGAGATATTTATCAAGAAAATTTTGCTGACATTATTGATTTATTTATCAGGAGCTCGAGAGGCAGCACAAGAGTAAAACCGACAGAACATGATCGGTTTGTAAGAGATAATAAAATTTCGACAGAAGGAGTAACGCGTGTAGAAATTGGAAATTTATTGGAAAAATTTAAAACTGATATACTAGGGACACTAACTACACAACTTGATATTATGCAGGCAAAACAGAAGCAAATGGAGGCAGAACAGAATTTGGAAATCTCCTGTCCCTGATGCAGGAAAAAGCATAGCCATAAGGAGTGTCCACTAGATGCAGTCCAAACATGCGTCATCTGCACAAAAGATCACCTTACGGAGAACTGTCCCTCACTTCCTGGATTGAAAGCGGTATATAAGGAAGTAGAAGAAGAGCCAAAATCGGTGTATTTGCTCAACCAACGCCGTCAGTGGCAGCCCCGACAATCTGGTATGTTTCCAGACCCAACTTCTTCTTTTCAGCTTGTTACCCTCCCGCTCCAGCAGGTTACTCATATTTCATGATGGACATTTTTACAGGCTAAATATGTCATACTTTGCATGCTGCAATGCTCCATATTTGCTAACAGTCACCAAAGAAAGAGGCCATGAAATAATGCTACTCAAAGTTCATCTGTTGCATTCCAATTTTGAAGAGTTATTCCATTTTTGTACAATTTTCAGCTGAAGGGAGGTCCAAACAGCTTAATCTTGGTCTCCCTAGGTTTCAATTTCCTATTTTAGAATATAGAGAATGAATAATCTGTCCAAACAGCTTAATCTTGGCAGATTCTTAGATAGGTAGAGAATCAAAGGAGCCCAATTGCTTAATCTGGGCCCTTGGAAGAAATAAGTGTAGATGTAGATACAAAGACATGAAAAGAAAAAGTGGAAAAGCTGGGTCTGCAAGTCCAAGTGCACCCAAACCAAAAAGAAGAAAAAATGTTAGGTAATTAGGCTGGGTAGGTAATTTTGAGGTTGCAGAATGTTGATTTGTGATTAATCCCACATTTTCAAGTGTTACACTCATACAAATCACAGTCAGCAGGCAGTTCCCATTTGAAGGACTTCAAGCGAGGCATGACTAACTTCCCCTTCTTCTTATTCCCTAAATCATTTACTAAATTCCCCTAAAGAGGTCAAGATCTGCTTTAATATCTCTTAGTTTTATCATTTTCCATAGCATTTGCCTTGGTAAAGATCTGCTTTATCCAAGGAGGGTACATATTTTCTCTGCAAAGTTTTGTTCCCCCTTTAAAGCCTAAGACCTCTGGAACTTAGCGCTCTTCTTGTCATTTTCATATTAACTACTGACATTATTATTTAACTCCCTATCTATTTCCCTTCCCCTATGGTAATAATTCCCCTATGTAAATATCCCTTCCCCCTGGTTGAAACATAACCATAAACATCTCCCTCAGAATTACTAGGTCATCTGGACTTTAGTAAGAGCCCTCATCTCCGCATAATGTTTCCCCCAAGGTATTTGGACTCCTTCCAAAACACAAAAAACCCCTTCCAAATGCAAAAAACCCCCCCGCGCATTGTATTTCTGGAATTTATTAATGTTTAATTAATAAATAGCCAGCGCACCGAAACCCATTTCACCATTTCCTAAAGTCTAAACCCACCCGCGCCGTGAAAAATTAAAATATAACGCACGCGAACTTCTGCTAACTCCCGCGCACCTTCTCCGCTCGTCCACCGTCGGATCGCCTCCTCCAGATCTGACGGCTATTAGGCATATCAGGCGCCCTCTTGTGTGGATACGTTAGCACCCGATTTCCGACAGTTTTACCGTCGTACACCGGGACAGCTGGTGGCTTCCCATTGCATCGGGCCGCCCCTGACAGAAACCGCCTCCGTACCAGAGGCGGTCCGATGAACTCCAAAACCGCCCTTCCCCTCGCATGACAAGAGCGCTGCATCGCCCTGCCACGTCGCCTCCACATCACCCCTTCCCGCTTGCTCCTGGTCCATGTCACCTGCCACAGTGTCCCACCACGTCATCACCTCGCCGTACTGCCACGTCACCCTGCTGACGTCAGCATGCTGACATCACATCTGCACCAGAGGACCCGACTGCTAACGTCATCCGCCGTACCGCTGATGTCATGCTGAAGTCAGTAGCCAAAAAACAGAAAAACGCGCAAGCGCAAAAATCAAGCTTCGGAGCTCCAGAATGAAAAATAGAGCCAATTTTCGATGCGTGATTAGTGCAAATCTTGGAGAATCTTTAGGGAATCTTTTGATTCCTCGGCCCTTTTTGCACCGAAAATAGCAGAAAAAGCCCGATTTTGCTAATTTAAACGTATTTGAAGACAGAGAGAGACCAGGTTCAGAGGCCAAAGAGTATCAGAGCGGATGTAAAGATAAAAACCATGTCAAAGAGTATCAGAGTAGTGGCAAAGTGTATCAGAGGAGATTTTCTCAGGGCTTGAGGCAAATAAAGCATTGAAAGAAAGCCCTGAAAGTCAAGGAGCAGTTAAGGAACCATTCAAAGCTCACCAGCACAAATGACTGCACATTAAAGCTCACAGGAGATCAGTGGACCAGAACTCAATGCACAGTTATTGCAGAACCACTACACCAAGCCACAGAGGACAACACATTAACTCATTTTTTGATCCAGCTGCCACTGGCGCAGCCCAAAGCATATTTACTTGCATTTAATTCTAGCATAAGTTAGGTTTAGAAAGTTTTCTTCCTGCAGACCTGTTTAGGTCGGTTGTAATAAATAACTTTAGATATTTTTCTTATATATACCACCCTGAAAAATGGAGTAGGGGTTGGTTGATTGCTTTTGTCATGTTGGTTGAGTTGCTCCAAGAGAGACTTGTATTGTATACCAGATGAGTTCTATAATCAAAGATTGCCGAAAGCTTGGAGAATGAATTGTTTGATGCATTGCTAATGGTTATGAAGAGTGAATGATGGAATTCTTGTGCTGTTTATGAAACAATAAGTTTTTCTCATCTCTGTATTTCCATTTCATATATGCTCAAGTCACAGAACAAAAGTCTGGCTTAGAATTTGCTTTGCTGCACTCTACGCTCAGTTTCTGTGCCTTCTTAATGTTTTTCTCTTGATTTAGTCATAAATATGAATTCCTCACGGCTCATATTTACTCTAATTCACTTAAGAATGACTACTATTTAAGAATTCTTAGCTGGTCTTAAATATGGTTCTTTCATATTCCCTTTGCTAAACTGATAGAGAGATTTTTTGTTGCCTCTCATTCCTTAGCCCTCACCCATCTCCATTCAACTTGTATATTGTTTCACGAATAGCTACCTTGCTCCTCCTTTCTCTTGTGACCAAGAAAACGCACCATCAGTTGCACTCCATGACTCCATGCCCAATGGTTTGAAACTTATCTTGATATGCCTTGCCTTTTTTCTTGAAAGTATCTTCCCTCCACTCAAGCATCCCTTCCACCCAAACAAAAAAAACCCCCGAACCCAATAGATAGCCTAAAATCATTATCGAAAAAGCTAAATCATTAAGAGAGAGCCCTCTCTGATTTCAGGTGGGCTAGAACCTGCAATCCAAAGATTGGTTTGTGGTTACCTCGGCCGTGTCCCTTCAGGAGCTTAGGGACAACCTGAGTGTTAACATAATGGCGACTCCACTAGGGACCTCCTTAGATAATCTCACAAAACTAGTCTGAAGCTCCATAGAGGAAGAAACCAACCTTAAAAAAGTTCGGTCGACCTGTGCTCTTAGAAAAAATTTCCAAAAAAAAAAAAAAACAGGATAGAAGCTGGCTCCCAAGAAGCATTCGTGCTACACAAGATTAAATCCAGATCCGAATCCCCCTGCTGTTTTTGAAAATCCCAACATAATCCCTAAGATCCTTCATAAGCAAGACCAGCAAGAAGGTTTGACTGCTTCTAGTCCCGAAACAGTTCAACCTAGCAGCTTTTTAACCCCTGTTAAAGTTTTGTTCCGTTCAAACCCTTCTTCCCCTTGTTCCTTATCGACTTCTCCAGGCACTTCTTCCACACCTCCGTTCACTACAAATACTACCCCGATTGCTCCTATTATCCCAGTCACTCCAGTCATTCCCCTTATCCATGTTGTTCCACTTATCCCCATTAATATGGATAATAGATATGCGCCCTTACAGTTGCCTGCTAATCCCGGAGCTATGCCTCATGATTATCAGACAAAATTACCTATTTTGATGGCGCAAATTCCTGCACAGCCCTACAACATACAAAGAAAATGCAGGATTATTTTGAGAGTTATGAGATTGATGATGACAGTGTAAGAATGAAGATTTTTGTCCAAAGTTTGACCGGTGATGTCAGAACCTGGTTTAGAGCACTTACACCCAATTCCATATTAAATCCAGAAGCCTTATACCAGACGTTTATTAACATATGGGAGAAAAAGAAAGACCCCCTACACATACTATCTGTGTATGATACTATCAAAAGAGGACCTCAGGAAACGGTTTTGGATTACTGTGCAAGGTTTAATAATGTTTACAATGCAATACCACAAAATTTGAGACCTCCGCCTGATCTTGCTTTGTACAAATTCCCTGATGGTTTTGATGCTGAAATGGCATATCAGTTAAGGGAAAGAGACCCTCAAAGCCTTGCAGAGATGCAATATGTTTCTGTTAGTGTGGAGGCAAACTTAATTGCCAAAAGAAACAGAGCCAGAACTGAAAGAAGAACCACCTTCAAGGAAGAAACCTTAGCCTTATACCAAAAACTAGATGCTATCATCAGCAACATGCATAGGCTAGGAGACAGAGTAGAGAGCGTTGAGAGAAAATCATCATGGGAAGGTCAACAGTCCAACACCATAAGGAACCCGAACTTTAGGAAAACTCAGACCACAAACGCTGGAAGGGCTAGTCCCGACCATGATATTAGGCCTCCTTTCCAAGAAAACTATGTCGAAGCATCCACATCCAGTGAGCCCACAGATGAGACTCACATGAACTTGATCGATTCGAAAAATGAACAACAAATCTTTCTCACTGAAGAGGACCGAGACTACCCTGATGTAAAACAATTTCAGACCAAGTCGGGAGAGTCTTTCGATTTTAAGCAAGGTTATGATTCTGCTGTGAACGAAGTGCACAAACAATATAAGTTGAGAACAAGGACCATTGATGTCCCTGCACCTAGTAGAACAAAGGATAGCAAACAGCCGAACAAAATGAAAGACAATGTTGTCATAACAGAACCAGCTAATATTGCTGTCACGAACTTGCATCAGGTAATTGTGGAGGATATAACAGACATACAACCTCCTATTGATCAACCTCTATCTTCCTCTCCCTCAAACGAAAATCTAAACGACACTCCAAAATATCTTCCCAAAACAGAAATACCACAAACCGTCATTCATCATAACGCTGGCATTCAAAAAGAAAACACAGAGAATATGTCTGAAAAATAGAAATCTGCTACTATCAACGCTAAGAGTCCATTTGAGAAACCATTCAACTTAGAAGCAGAGATTGGAAAACTCAAGATATCCATTCCCCTCTCAGAACTTGCCAAACATGATGGACATAGGCAACAATCCAAAGGTCACTTCAACTACCATAGGTCAGGGATGATGTAAATGTTTTAGATGATACCCCTGAGCTGCTGTTTGGTTCGGAAGTTAATGGTAATTCAACATATGGACCTGTCCCACCCTTTTATGGCAGTCTGCACATACATGAAAAAATCTTGCATAATGCTATGTTTGACTCAGGAGCCTCACGTAACCTTATGCCCAAAGCCGTAATGGAAAAGCTGAACCTTGATGTCACAAGACCTTATAAAGATTTATACTCCTTTGACTCAAGTCAAGTCAAGTGTTTAGGCTTAATCAAGGACCTTTGTGTATCTTTAGTCCAATTTCCCAACAAGACAATCCTAATGGACCTAGTAGTTGCTGACATTCCAACAAATATGGATGCTCTTTCAGATCATGGGGAGAAAAACTGCAAGGATCTTCACTTGACCTCTCTTATGCCACTATATCTATTTTTGGGCACCAAGAGACTTGTATAGAGACAACTGATGAAGTATGTGGTAAGCAGTGAGGAAAAAGCCCCAAAATTTTTCCAATTTATCTCATCCATTTGATATGGATTCTTTTATTTTATTTAATGATGACACCAATCCTCCAACTAATGAGAAGCCTTCAGCCTTAGAGCAAGAAACATGCATCAATGAGAAATTAGTTGCCAATGCCCATGAAATTGTCACAACAGTCAAGGCAACTAGCAAACAAGAAGAACCTCCCGAAACAAAAATTGTAAGTCTGCTCAATCCTCAAATAACTGAAACTCTTAATACAAACCTCAAACAAGAAATAACATGGTATTTAGAGTTTGATGGTTCTGTCAACAAGTTAGGAGCAAGGGCAGGGGTATGGATTTACAGTACACAAGATAATCATGCAGAAGGCCATGCCTATAGACTAAATTTCACATGTACAAACAACATGGCAGAGTATGAAGCTCTCCTCTTAGGCCTAAAATTGCTCAAAGTCCTAGGAGCTACAAAAGTGCCCATTCTAGGTGACTCCGACTTGATTATACAACAAATGAAAGAAAACTTTGTTACTAATGACAGTAGAATGAGAGCCTACAAGACTGCTGCCACAAAAATATTCAATTATTTCAATGAGTCCAAGCTTGCCAAAATTTCAAGAGACCATAAAATTCATGCTCACAGTCTAGCAACTTTTGCTAGCACATGCAAGCTTCCCTTTGAACCAAATCACCATTTCACCACTGAGATAAAACATAGTCCCTCGGTCCCCAACAACGTTAAAGATTGGCAAGTGTTTCAAAATGATGCCCAGATTAACAATTTCCTCACTCTTGAGGGAAAATTTTCGAATACAAACATTGACATGGATGCCATGAACGATTCCCAACAGCTAACAAAAGAGAATAAGCACGCTGTAATAGCTGCAACAGCTAAACAAATCCTTAACCCAACTGTTTTTGATAACACAAACATAGAACAGTTGAAACAAATGTGTTTAGAGGAAACAACCAAAGCAGAGGATGAGTTTATTGATCTAAAGAGTGATTTTCTACCTGCTGGCCTTACTCCATTAGAAGACATGTTCGATGACAATGATGTGCCCAAAAAGCCAAAAATGGAGCCTCTAAATGCTACTATAGAAGAGCACAACATAGGAACAACAGAACAACCCAAAATGATTAAGTTGTCCAAAAATCTGCCCCCTGATCAAAAACCAAAATATGTGGATTTGTTCAAAGAGTTCCAAGATGTATTTGCTTGGAGTTATGAGGACTTGAAGTCCTATGACACCTCAGTGATCCAGCATAC
>APFE030542924.1:9445-59857 GCA_000404065.3 Pinus taeda | reverse complement strand
TTCTTGCTGCTGTTCTGCTTGTCTTTCTGCTGTTCTGATTTTGCTGAAGAGCTGCCTGGTATGTGTGCCAAACTGCTGCCTCTTTCTCCTTCTTTTCCAGAAATCTCCCTTGCTCTCTTGCTCTCCTTCTCCCAATCTGCTCATGAAAGAATGAATGATCTTTTCCTCCTTTTCCTCCTTTAATATAACTCCAAGTGACTTTTGGGTGATCCAAGTGACTTTTGGGTGATCTCTAAATCCAATGCTGAAATAGATTTAGATCAATGGCTGAGATTAAATGCACATTTAAATCTCACTTTCTATTTTTTAATTCACCCCACTTTAATAAAGACCCACTTAGTCATTTATTTCCAAAGTCACTTTTCCTTTCTAATTTTTCATTGACTTTATGAAAGTCACTTTAAAATTAGACTTAGTAACTTTATCACTTAAAGTCACTTTTAAATTAGATTTTAACTTTATAAAAATTATAAAGTCACTTTAGAAGAAAAATTAAAATCTTTTGGACACTTTTCCTTAGGCCAAAGATCAAAGCCTAAGGGAACCACCTGTCCTCCGGTACCAAATTTCAACATTTTATTTCAACTTTGTACTATGCACAGTATCCTCTCTTGGTCAACCATTATTTCTTTTTAAAGAATAGAGTCTACTTTCAATTCATTGAAGGAATTTCGGATGTCTTCCTCTCTTAGTGCAATAATTTTCCTTGATATTCGGATCCAACATTGAGAATTAATAAACTTAAGTTGATGTACATTGAAAACTAGATTTAGACCCATAAATGGAGATATGAATATGAAGAGCCTTTCTCCTATTTTCTCAATCAATTTGAATGGATAATACCTGAGGGGCTTGTATTTTAAATTTTTATCCTTCAACCTCTGTTATGGGAGATGTAACCATACTTTTTCTCCCACTTGAAACTTGTTATCGACTCTATGTTTGTCATCCCAAGCTTTAGACCTTTGTTAAGTTTTCTCTAAGGCTTAAGGCTTAACA
The DNA here is from genome assembly GCA_000404065.3 of Pinus taeda. Classification (NCBI taxonomy): domain Eukaryota; kingdom Viridiplantae; phylum Streptophyta; class Pinopsida; order Pinales; family Pinaceae; genus Pinus; species Pinus taeda. The sequence goes on along the minus strand of APFE030542924.1, from coordinate 58,858 downwards.
TAACTCTCACTACAATTTTAAGGACAATGTCATTGTTGGAATCTCCAATGATATGAAATGTAATCCCAAAACATGCTTATAATAGAAATATATTGTTGTATATCACTATTTTCTAGCTGGGTTAACATATCCAATGAATCTATCTCAAGTTTTGGGATGTTTTGGCTAGATCTTCTCGAGAATTGTATTACTCTCCTATTTGTCACATTTATCTGCCCGTCTATACTTTCTTAAGTCTAGTATATCAGTGTGGACAGTGTGGTCCAAAATATTCTTTCGATATAAGAAGTATTAGATAAATAAAAATGTGTCCATGCCTCTTGAAATTGAAAGAACGCAACTTTGCTATTTGTTTTGCTATAATATTTTTCTTAAAAGGGATATAGATCACCATCATTGTGGAGCATATTATAAATAATTGTAATTGGTATTCTTCCCAAGATGTCCATGTTAATTGCCTCCAAGGTCTTCTTGGCAGAGGGAAAGGATCATTTTGCATTGTTGCAAAGAGTGCATTTCTCCATCATTCTTTCGACGTTCTTTCCATCTTTGATCAAAATCAATATTACATAAAATTATCAAGGGTAAGTCTAAAAGTGTAGTAAAACATCGGGTTAGTGACTCATCATAACAACCATACTCTATCATCCTTAAGACACAACAAATCATTAAGTTTATATAAAATACCATCTTGCATGTGGAAGTATTTATATCACTCATCTAAAGTCTCCTTGCTCTATTAAAGTCGTATGTGTTCATGAAGAGTCTTGAAAGAAAAACCTGAATTTTATTTCTCCCTTACTCTTTATAGCAACATGAATTGTTGGAGAAAAGTCATCTAGTTCAATATTTTTTGTTGTTCTTGATCACCAAAATGAATTGTTCGTAAAAGTCATCTAGTTCATGTCTTTTACATCTTTTAGCTTAGATTGGGTTTGCCATATTGCAAAACTTGTTCAAAATGTGATGGTTTCCTTAATAAGAAGCTATTGGCTTTGTTCCCTGTTGCTCGTCAGTGGGTGTAGTTTGTTGTTGCATGGACCTGTTTCTCTGTCCAATTAAATACATTTCTATGCTTGTAAATATTCATGGATTCAATGGTATATTAGTTTTTGAGGCTTGTATATTAGATGTGTCAGATGATCTCTCTAGTGCTTCAATGTTCATTGGTATAGTTTTTCAATGTATGGTATCCTTAGAAACAATGCTAAGGATTTAACTTGTTTATTAGGTGTTAGAATTAGACAAATGTTTTATCCCTTACTATTATGTCTAACCATCCCCACACATAATTGCTTCTAGATGGATGTGCCTTAGTGTAGGCCACTAGGTACTGCTAGGAAATCAAAGTGTGTAGCGTAGTCACATCCCCTCCATACTAAACATTTTTAATTAAACACTTTTATATTTCCATCCCATCTATAAAAAATAAAATGCTCCTAACTTATGGTTGACTTACCAAAGATCATCTGAAAAAGGGTCATGAAGAAAAATAAAGAAAAAGAATGCAAACCTCAAATTAAATCAAGCCAAAGCGCAAAAATCTTATCTAACAAAAAACTTAAAAAAATTAAAGAAAATCAAAAAGAAAAGAAAAGAAAGATGAAGTGTGTGTAGGTTGAAGTAGTAAAGGTTTCCACTGTTAGAAATCAAGTTGAAGTAGTAAATTCTTCCTCTCACAAGGCTTTGAAAATAAGTGAAGTCTCCTAAACATAGTTTAGTTGGATACTTGCATCACACTTAAACCCTTAATATCATACATGAATTTGGAAGTTGATTCATATGTTACCCTTGTATCCGTTTTCAAAAGCTAACATCATCCACTTGATTTAACTAGAGGATTTGGGAAATACCTTATGTCCTAGCCCAAAGGCACATGTAATAGGGGTAAGCTTGCCTCCTTTGGTTAGTTTTTAAGTTGGTAATATCGGCTAAATTATTTGTGTTAATATACCTTCTCTATATCAAGGCCTAACAACTAGTTGAAGTTGGATGTGCTATTGCAGGTTTGGAGCTATGCAATAAAAAACGGGGACCGTACCTTGGGGTATGTGCATAGTTCCTTGTGTTTTGTGTACCTACATATAGCCATATTTGATTGCATTGGGATACATGTCAAAGTTTCTTGGTATGTGTGCCCTTGCATTAGATCCATGTTAGTTATTGTGGATGATGATTGGACCGCAACATCATCACTAATGGTCTACCTCTGTTTTTTTGTATGCTCAACATCATATGAGCATCATTATATATATACCCTTGCATTAGATCCATGTTAGCTAATGCGGATGATGATTGGACTGCAACATCATCGCCAACGATCTACATCCGTTTTTCTGTACACTCAACATCATATGAACATCATTTTATATATATATATATATGTGTGTGTGTGTGTGTGTTAGAAGTCCACTCTTTGATGTATATGTGTTCAAACATGAGAATTTATTTGATGTATTTATGAACTAATATGTTACATTCATGAGTATGAACACAACTAGTCACCACTCTTTGTTTCATTAGAGTTTCAGAGTGGATTTCCATTTTTTTATTATGAATTATTACTTCTACATATTCTAGAAAGTGCAAACAACTTCGAGGGAAATTATCTTTTGACAGGGAATTTCTTCAAATCAGTGTCATTGGATGTAGATTAACCAAGGGAATTCCGAAATAGGCTCATAATAAAAAAAAAACAGATAACAATTGACCAAGTTAATTTGTTGCAAGTTGGAAGAATAATTTTTTATTGATATCAAAGGGTGACTTTACGAAGATAAAGACATCATAGATTCAAAGAGCACGTTAAGCCCTTTCCAATGAGCTATATCATGCCTCCTCACTCCTCCCGAATGAGAAGAAATACTTTTTTAAGTGAAGAAAACAATTTTTGTCTCCCTCTTCAAGTCAACTGTTGGGTAATTTAATTGTCAACTAAATTACTTGTCATTAAATTGTCAAACCTGGGGTTTGTGAACTTGCGAAGTATACTTGCACAATATATGCTGGGAATCGACTTTCAATTTGAAAAGAGAATCCTAATCTGTTTAAAGAAAATACAAAACTGAAATAAAACCTATTCATGAAAAATGTCTAAGATGACTATGCACACACTTTCTTTTTCAAAAGTCTCAAATTTAGAACTTAAGAGGAAATTTTTTAATCTATGAAATTGGGATGACAATTGACATGAAAGTAAACTTACTCTATTGGCATGAAAATAAATCTATTTTTTTTTTTTTTTTACAAAGTCGGTTGCTGTATTAATATCTAAAAAGAAAAAGGAGGGAGCTTGGACTCTTGAGGTACATGAAGTGCCGTGGTAAACCAGGATCAGAGGAGTTACAAAAAGGAATTTCTCCTTAATCCTGCTTGTTCTGGCTTTGAGAAAGTCTAGACAAAAATAGACTCTTACAAATTGAAACAATAAGAACTTACATTTGCAGAACATATCTAATCTATGTTAATATGACTAATGTTCCACGCTGTGGATTCCTTCGGCTTTTCATCCACATCAATGTGCTTGGCACTTGAGGAGCTATGGGCAACAGTGTTGCGCTTGTCCATCATATATTTCAGAACCTCTATGGACTCTTCCGCATGACTGCACCTGTTAGACAGGTGGTTAAACTGCTCATGTAAAGAAGAGACCCTGTGCAAGAACATGTTGATTTCCGCTTGATACTTTTCGTTGATGATACAGTTCTGATTGTCAATTTTTGCATCTAAGATCCTCTGTTGATTGTCTAAGATATTATGTTGAGCTCTTATTTCCTCCAACTCTGCTTGAAGATCCGCACAGTGGAGCAGTCCTCACTGCGTGCCATTGGAGAGATTGGATAAAAGAGGATGAGACTACGGATAGAGGTAAAGAGGTTCTGCAGAAGGGGTCAGACAGAGGAGGATGCAAAAGACACGACCAGGTCATCAAAGATCCAACGAGAAACAGAGGCTAGAGGAAAATAGGGTCTCGAGGAAGAATGCCGCGATCTGTAGAATAGGGGGACTGATAAGAGGAAGGGCGCTGAACAGAGGAATAAGCAGGGGTAATATTTAGTAGGGCGGGGAGGATGAGGGCCAGACACGGGAATGAGAAGAGGAACAGGGATAAGGCGCAAGACTTCTAGGAGGCTGTCTTGAAGAGTCAGAAGGGCGAGGTCGATTAGATGGAAATCGGCTAAGATATTGATTGAATTAAGAGAAATAAGAGAATCGAATCTGAACCAAATCCCAATGCTGATCATGATTTTACTGTATGTCTGGAAAATCTGAATCCACTTCCACCTGCCAGAAAAATTGATACGGTTCATGGCAAAGGTTGCTGAGTTTCCTCAGCATTACAAAGTAAACTACCCATTGTCCTGTCGCAAGCCTTGTTGGCGTGCCTGTCAGCTTGCTTGTTGAAGGAGCGAAGGATATGATGAAAATGAAAATTAACCATTGTCTGGTGCAGGACCTGACAACGCTGAATGACCTGCTGTAGGAGAACATTAGGTGATTCTTTATTTTGAGCCATTAAACTAATAACCACCGATTAATCTTCGAAAATTTTTGTTGTTCTTATACCAAGTTTGTTTAGCTAGATTAGCCCTTGATAAAGGGCCAACGCTTCTGCCCTGTTATTAGAGGTTTTCCCTAGAACCCATTCATAGGAGAGGATGCAATCCCCATTGGCATTGAATATCAATCCCCCTGCTCCAGCAATTCCTGGGTTTGACTTTGATGCTCCATAAAAAAAAAGATAGTAACTGTTGCAGTTTTGTAACCAATTTGCAAACTCCTCCTCTTTTAACCTAATTTTCCATCTTCCAGTTTCCTGGCTACGCTAGTCTTTCACTATAATGCCATTCTGAATGTTATTATTTTTATCCAGAATATAGCTGATAAAACTCCTTTCTTCAACATTGTACATTGTTACATCAATGTTGTATTGAGATTTGACAGAAATAGTTTCAAGAGCGAGTCTCTTAGCCTTATTGCAGATAATTCTTGTAGCCGAGTTCTTGTCCTTAAAGATTTTCCGGTTTCTTGCTAGCCAAATACTCCATAACATGGTGTAAGGAAGTGTATTCTAGACCCTCTTCACTAAATTTCTCCTCTTATTTTTCCAAGGACACTTCTTTTTCCAATTATGAATCACTTCACCTATGGAGTATTGGGAACTCCAAGGGAAATTACCAATGGGGGATAATTTTTTCCAGCAACCAATGGCAAAGGGACAATCGACAAAGAGCTGTTGCATAGATTCTTTAGCAGTGTAGCAGTTGGGGCAACGAGAGGGACCATTGATACCCCTCTTTTGTAAATTTTCTGCTGTTAGGATTTCCCCTTTTAGAAGGGTCCAAATAAAAAATTTAATTTTTGGAAGAGCCTCACACTTCCAAACCATTCTCCAATGATTCCATATTGGCATAGGGAAAGTGCTGTAGAAAATGTGCTGGTGGGCTACTTGGACAGTGTAATTTGATCCAATTGGGTCCCATCTAAATCCATCCATCTCATTCTTTTTGATGGGAGCTTTTCTGTGGAGGAGAGATTGCAGAGTAGACAGGCTAGCTTTAAGATCATTGGGGATAACAGGAAAGGACCACCCAAGCCAGAGATGAGAAAGTGGATCCCAGCAAGAAATTTGATCCAAATAATGGATACCAATGCTATTAAAAAAGCTGAGAATAGGAATGGTTTCTTCGTGACTATTTATTGGCTGTTGTCCCAATATTTTATCAGTGCCAATATTAATACTGGCTCCTCCCTTGGGAACTTTGGATATATTCTGAGCCATGAACGGAATAGCTTTTTTACATAAACGCCAGATTTTTGACGAGTCTCTGTTGGGAATATCAAAATCTAGCAACTGCTGTCTGGGGAAGTTCAAGTATTTAATTTCCAGAACCCTTTTCCACCAGGCAAAAGGACCAGTTATAAGCCTCCGAGCAATCTTCCCTCTAAAGGCTAGGTTTAGAAATTTGGGGGATCTAATACCAATACCTCCTCTGTCCTGGGATTGAATGACCTGTTTCCAATTGAATAAGTTGAATTTATTTTTGTCGTTTTTCCCTCCTTTCCAGAGGAATTGGCGGAAGATAACTTCCATTTTGTAATGAAAGGAAGCCGGAGCTTGGTATAGAGAGAAACGATAAAGGGAAAGAGAGGAAATACCTGATTTAAGGAGGATGAGGCGGCCTGCTGGGTTGAGCCAAACAGAACCCCATTGCTGCACTTTCCGCTTCACCTTGTCAATGATTATGTCCCATGTTCCTGCCATCATAGGTCCTAGACTCACTGGCATGCCTAGGTAAGAGAAATGGGTCCACTCATAGTTGCAAGGGACTCCAAAGATATTTGCAATATTGTGAATGGCCTGATTTGTTGCATTCCATCCATAAATACAACTTTTCAACTAATTGACCAAACTGCTAGAATACCTCATAAATTTGTTTAGAAGAGTCTTGAACCTCCTTGCTATAGTGGTGGAGGCTCCTCCAATTAGAAAAGTGTCGTCGGCAAACTGAGAATGGTTGATATTCTTGACTCCATTCCCAAATTTGATTCTAGTGATGAGACCAACCCTTTTGTTGTAGTCCAAAGCTTGACTAAAGGATTCAACCATAAGGATAAAAAGATAAGGGGAAAGAGGGCAACCATGTCTGACACCCCGGGAGGATTGAAAAGCTTCACCCGGTCTACCGTTAACCAGAGGGGAAATCCAGGGCCTAGAGATGCAAGCAGTGGTGAGGCTAATAAAGGGCGACTCAAAACCCATGTTTTTTAAGACAACTATAAGGAAGGAGTGCCTAACTCTATCAAAGGTGTTAGCAAGGTCAAGCTTGAGGATAAACCCTTTCTCCTTTCTAGAGAGGCTCGAGTGAATGGATTCTTGAACTAGGAGAATGGAATCAGTTATTTGTCTGTTGGCCAAGAACCCTCCTTGGTTTTCTGAAATCAAATAGGGGAGGAGGGGTTTAAGGCGAGAGGCTAAGATTTTGGACAAAATCTTGTAGGAGGAATTGTAGAGGGAAATGGGACGAAACCGAGAAAAGGAAGAGGGCCGATTTTCTTTAGGAATGAGAGCAAGAAAAGTGGCATTGGTATACCCTCCTATTTTACCCTTTCGCTGGATCCATCTGATCATCTTAGTCAAATCCTTTTTGATTAGTCCCCAGAACGCCCTATAGAAGCAAATGGGAAATCCATCAAGGCCAGGAGCCTTATTCGGTTGCAGAGTCCAAATCATTCCTCTGATTTCCTCCTCATCAATTTCCTTATTCAGGTTGTCATTCATTTCCTTGGTGATTCCATTGGGTAAGTATTGAAGAAAATCGGCATAATCCTCTTCACCTTTTGTTTCAGTTAGAAGTTCTCTGTAATTCTCAGTGGAAGCCTTTCTAATGGCCTCTTGGGTGATTTGCTGATTGCCCTCAACATCTAAAATAGAGCTTACGTTGTTCTTGATTTTTCAAGCCGTGGCCTGTTTGTGAAAAAAGGCTGCATTTTTATCGCTGCCTTATAGCCAGAGTTGCCTTGACTTTAATCACCATTTTAATTATTCCTCTCTATTTATATGACACAACTGTGTATAGAGAACACTTTCTTGTTCCTTATTCTCTTGAGAGAGGCCATGTTCTTCTATCGTTCTTTGTATGCTGTCTAATTCATTCTTGATTTTCTTTTGGTCTCCTCAGGCTCCTTATAATTAGATCTTGCCCATTCTTTGATAGCCTGCTTGGTTCTTCTTTGTTTGGTTTCCCATATGAAACTTGGAAAGCCTTCAACGTGCTAATTCCAAGTTCCTTGAACAATTTCTTTGACAGTTGGAACACAACTCCAGAGGGGACTGTATTTAAACGGTATGGGCCCAAGGGGGCAGCGGGATTCCAGAGTGAGGGTTATGGGATAGTGATGAGAGGCTGAGGAGGAAAGAATGCTAGTGTATCCCACTGAGAAGGAAGAAAGAAACGAAACATTAACTAAAATCCTGTCCAACCTTTCCATTATGTTACCAATGCCTAGCCTGCGGTTGCTCCAAGTGTACCTGCGGTTTTTTGGTGCAACGTCCACTAGTTCATTGTCTTGAATGATGTTTTCCAGACGGCTTCTGAAGGGATTAGGTGAAAAGCAACCTCCCCATTTTTCGTTGGCATGTAAAATAAGATTAAAGTCCCCTGCCACAATAATATTAGAGTTTATTTCACCATCCATGCTAGCCTTAAGGTCATCCCAACAACATTCCTTTTCTCTGTAGTGGTTGGGGGCTTAAACATTATAAATGATTGCAGTTTGGTTGTCTATTCTATTTTCTAGAACAATTCTGATCCAATGCTGATGAAGATTTACTGATGTGCAATTCCATTTACTATGATCCTAGAGAGTGGCAATTCCTCCGGATGCTCCTCTTGAGTCATTGGTACAGCCTTTGTACTGCTTCTGCTGATCTATTATTCTTCTCATTTCTTGCAGGTCTTGCTTTGTCTCCTGAATCAATAAAATTTCTAGTTTTTCACTGTGTATAAGTTCTCTGAGGGCTGAGACTTTGGAGGGGTGCCCTAATCCCCTGCTATTCCAAGATAGAATTTTCGTCATTGGGTATTTGGCATACGAAGAAGTGCTCGCCTCTCTTGATATTTGTGATTTGTCTCTTTCTCATGATGTCCTAGGATGAAGGATTCAATAGGGGTTTGAGTGCCCATGGCTATGTCTTTCTGAGCTTTCTCGTCTCTGTGCTGATTGGCCGATTTTCTAACAGGTCCAGGTTTCTTTTAAGAGTCGCTAGAAGTTCCATGGTCTTTAGAGGAGCTTCTGGTAAGCCTGATAAGAGGGGGGTCTAGAGAAGCTTGAGATGGGATGACCAAGGGGGGAGAAGGATCAAAAGCTTCGGAAAGGATCAGTGGGGGGAGAGAGGGATCCCCCGAAGGAGGTTCAAGGGAAGATAAGACTAGAAAGGGGTTAGATGAAGATGGGAGGGGTGGATCAGGAGGGGGGTGGGCAGACAAGAGAGGGGAGGATGAAGAGAGACGAGGTACAGAGGGAACAAGAGCTCCAGATTCAAGGGGGGCTTTGGATGACGGGGCAGACTTCTTCTTTTTGACAGTTTCCCATTGGTCTTCTTGATCACCCTTCTCTGCATCAACAAGTTTAGAACACCGATTGGCAAAGTGGCCGTATTCGTGACATACCTTACATTTAAATGGTATTTGCTCGTAGTCCAGCTACTGGATATGGCTCCACTCATCCACTTTCAGTTTTATAGCTTTAGGAAGCCCTTTGCCAAGGTCCACTTCGACACAAATCCTCGCATAGGCCTGCATGTTTTATTTCAGTTCGCTGCGATCAATATATTTTCCGACTGCGTTCTTGATGGCACGCATAGATTCATCTCCCCAACAGTGGAGTGGGAGATGGGGGAGACAGACTTAAACGAGAACAACACTGGGAACATCCAGTTCAGGGTCAAAGTCCGGGGTCCATTTGTTGAGATACGGGCCCCTGGAGTCCATGAAATAGGGCCCGTTTCTGAAAATTAGATCCTTGTCCTCTTTGGATTCAAAGTGGAATGTGAAATAACCTTTCCCACAAACCCTGATGGAGATTTCCCCTTGAATTTTGTCAGACCAATTTCTTTCTACCCATCTTTGAACAGTTTTAAGAGAAGGCCAGAGGCCTGTAAATTGACCTATAAGACCTTTTTCAGCAAGAGACAAAGCGGCCATGCAGGGCAAGGCTGGAGGTAACTGAACTTCTTGAAGGACATCCAACTTCTTAACAAATTTAGAGAGAGCATGTCTGGGGCGTTGCGGTGGAAGAAATTTCACCAGATCTGAGAAGGCACATTGTGGATCAGTCCCCTCCGAAGGAGGATCCGGAGGGGCCATGGCAGGAGGCCGAGGCTTAGGCCCATGCCGCCACGAAGCAGGGTCAATGAGCGCAGTTGCAAGTTCTCAGAGGGTGCACGCCGGTCGTTCCAAAAATAAATCTATTCTAGTGACATGAAAGTAAATCTATTTTACCAAAATGAAAGTAAATTTATACTAATGACTTGAAAGTAAGTTTAATCTAGAAAGCATCAAATCATATACTAAGAAAGCATTGAATTCTTAAACTATGAAATTTAAAGGAAACCTATTCTAAAAACAATGAAAGATCAATTGAAATTACTAATGTGTGCATTGTCAAATTAGAATCATTCATGAGTATCTATCAAACAAATTGAAAAACAATGAATCTATGAAATGAGAGAAATAACGAATAGAATGACCATGAAAGAATGTAAACAATACATCCTAATCAAAAGACTTGAAATGAACATAAAAAAAAAAACTAAAAAGAATAAAACATTAGAATACATCCCATACTCATTAGGTGGCCATCCCAAAGTGCACAAGAGGTGGAAAGTTGGGAAAACTCTTGATCAAACACCAAATAAAGGAACAACCATATCAAAGTGAACTACAATGGTATTCATTAAATCATTCATAAGCATAGTGCCAATCCTTAACATCCAAAACTCTACATTGAAGTATGAGCATAACTCCCAAACTTTTTCACACCTTTTGAGAGGAGAAGACACTTATATTTATACAAAAACTAAGATAACTAATTCATAAATGTAGATCCAGAAATCTCTCCTAGATCCACAAATATCTCATGTGGTTACAACCATGTGTTGACATCTAGCAATTAGCATCTCTTCATATCCTCTCACAAATCTCTCTTAATTTTGATAGGAGACACCTATGAAAACTTCCATCATTCTTCTCTATGAATTGTGCTTGATTAATGATCTCAAATCTTCCTCAATCTTCAAGAGTTTGAAGAGGAAATTCGAATTCAAGAGTTAGAGGCCAAATATGATAGTCCCGGAATTTTCAAATATGCCTGCACACATTACAAAACTTATCCAACTTTTATATATAAGTGAATACATGTTATTTTTCTAATATTTAACCATAAATTCACTCAAAATACCAAAAAAAAATGTATTGAAAAATAATGTGTCTAAACACATTTAATTATGAAAATGTTCTTAATGTTATGGAGTTGCGGAATATGGAAAATTCTGAAGCAAAGTGAATGAAAAGAGGGTGAAATGAATGACATTTTGAAGACCCAACATAGACCTACATGAACATAAGTCAGCCTCTCTCCAAAAGACATGTTGGTTTTGTTACCGCTCAAACTAGTAGGGGTCCTATAGAGCAACTATTAGGTTAAGTGGCAACAATGGAGCGATAGCCCACTGTCACCTTAACTAAAGCTCCCTTCTCTTAATGGAATTTCACTAATGGGAGGATTCCCGGTATGAAAGGAATCACGCGAATAAATGGATCAATGATAGGATGCGAGGTGATTCCTAAAGCCTATTCACAAGAGAAGCTCATACAATGGTCTCACTTGATATAGAAGCAAGATGGGTGGTTCTCTTAGAAGGGCTAAGATGATGCCTATACCTAGGGTTTGAGGAGTGTTACTTGGAAGGAGGTGCCCAAGATCAAGGAATCCTAGAAGACTAGGGTTTCTAAGTGATCTTTGTGAAATTGAAGTTATAATGTAGTGGGACCAAAAAGAAGCTCAAGTGGACCTGAACGAGGTTAAGGGTTTAGATTGGAGCAACAAATGGATGATCTTGACTAAGTTACGAAGGAGAATATGATCAAAGGAATTGAATTCTCCTTGAAAGTTGAATGCAATGATCCTAATGAAGCCACTAACGAAAGGGAACCTAGGGATGAGAGTAGTCTTCAAGCTAGGGCTTGGAATATCTTGAGATTCCACTGTGGGATTGACCTCAAATTTGGATGATCTCTCAAGAAAACCATAGTGCAATAGTTGAATAGTTTTCAAGGATTTTTAGTGGCTAGAAACAATTTTAGGTGATGCCCTAGGAGGCCTACTAGGTTAGGGCTTAAAATAGAAGGAAGGAGGTGAAAATAGTTTTCTTTTATGATAAGCTTTGGACTAGACCAGTGCATAGCCTTTTTGGATAATGGAATCTAATGGAAACAATGTTTATACATGCTTAATTTCAATCAAGGAGTTCCCCAACAACTTCGTAGGCATTAGCAACAATTAGGTTACAAGGGAATTTTATACTTCTAATTATTTATAAATGATGACTTATCAAGATAATGCATGAGCAATCATGTAACCCTAAGACAATAATACACCATACATTTTAACAATCAATATGGTAAATCCCTTAGAAAGACAAGATAAACAACTTCGCATCAGCCCAAGGGATACTACACCAACTTCATGAACGAAAATATTCCATAGATCATTCATGAGACAAAATTACAATATAAGCATGAAAAGAATACTCACAATGTATAGTGAAATTATTCAATCATCAAGTGCAAGAAAATTGAATATTCAAGACAAAAATTGAGATCTTCCAAACATTGAAATGCATTAATTCTCCAACTCATCCATAAAAAGGTCTAGCAAAAATATCAAGAGATACAAATGATCCAAATCCAAGTGATAATGATATGAATGAATGAGCCTCTCATCTATTTATACAATCCATATAATGGTATGAATAGCCTAAATGACCTAATTAATCACAAAATATAAAATAATGTACAATATGGACATGACTTGGTGACAATCCCACTAAGATAACTCAATAATACAAAGATGAAGCCTCGCAAGAGGGTAAAATAGTGAATACAATGACTCGTTGGGCTTTTGAAGAGGGCTAGTGGAGTGCAAATTGTGCCAATGTGAGAGAATAGGCTCCAAACATAGTGATTAAGGGGGTGGTCGCTTGATATTCAAGAAAATCAAATGTGGTGCCCTTGAATGGGTGTGGGGGCACAATAATATCCTCATGGGTCTCCAAGTGGATCAATAATGATTGTATACCATATGTAAGGGATAGAATGATGACATAAGTCCTCCCTCTGTCCCCCATGGTGAGACACATCCTCATCTTGGCCGTGGAAAATCTGCCAAGTGTGTGGTGCAAGTGTGAAGTCGACTGGGTATGGTGGTCTAGGTGCATGATACTTATCCAAAAAGGTGAAACACGCCCAATCAACGAATGGCACTGAGTGATCCATGAAGTGAAAATATGCTCTCTGATATGGTGTAGGTCCATGGCTCCCTACAAGTGCCAATATGATCCTCTGGAGGGCTTGTACCCTTTATAGGGAGATCAAACCCCAAATGGAGACCCAACTGCAATCTTGTATAAGATCCAATGCATCCCCTCACCTTCCAGTACAACAAATCATTAGAGTAATCGACTAAAAGAGCTTACATATCATGGAACCAAGTGGATACTTCATAGTGGCATGCCTTTCCATAGTGGGATTTAGCATGTACATGTGTCTCCAAGCTCAATGAGGGGGTTAACCACAAACCCTATTAGGTGGTTTCAAACTCTAAAGGGTGTGACATGTCCATGGTACATCCATCAAGTGGTAGGTGGCACATGATTTAATGATGACATGGAGTGGGGCATCAATTGAAGAATCCAAGCCACATGCCACAATACAACAATAGCTACAATAGCTACAATAGGGGAAGCCCACACTTGGGTATATGAATGTAGGAGGGAGAAATCATGGTACATGAGTTACCTTGGCCTTTGTTTTTCCACCCTTCTTCATATGCCTTTTTCTTTTGATTTATTTTTCTTTATAACTACTCGGGGCTATAGGGGATGAGAGTATGATGTGTAGGATATCACAATGATTTCCCCCTTAAGGTGGGGTAGTTTATAGCCCGCTAGGGGTTGGGACAATCATGGGTTCCTTAGTGATGAAAGGGGTCAATATGAGGGACCCTAGGAACCAGGTTGATGGCCATAATGATAAGGGTAGAGCTCATGTTTAACTTTTGCCCACGTGCTAACTATGTATGTCTTGACCATCTTTTGCATTTTATGGTACATTTCCTGTTGAGAGTGGTCAAATTATGTTTTTTCCCTTTTCCTTTAGCTACATCAACCTCCGGGGCATCGTTCTAGGCCCGACCTAAGGTCTGGAAAAGGAGGGGGGGGATACCTCCGTGTGGACCAAATGGACAAATGTGGACTTGAATGGGAATATGGTGAATGGGGTTACAATGAGTGGAGGGGGGTGATGTATGTGGTGTCGGGAAGTGGGACCATGCAACCAAAATCAGGGTTTCCCATGTAGTGCCACCCTAAAAGCTAATAGCCAATAAAGGAGATCCCATGGGACTAGGATACAAGGTTAACCATCAAACCGGGTCGAGGAGATAAGAGTGCAAACCTAGCCCACTCTCTCCGCCAAATCCCCCTGCTAATCCATGCCCAAAAGTGTCCATGATAAGTAAACAAAAATACCCAACTACACAATGAAAAGGCATACCTTCGAGGTCGGGAGGCCCACCTTCAAACATATGATCATAATAGATGGGCGAGGGACCACATGGTTGACTCAGGTGGCACAGATAGTGGCACATCGAGCTATCTGGTGGCTGCTAGCTGAGGACCACCTAGGAAACAAAAATTCTCCCCTGGATACTACCCATAGGTGGTGGGTAATATTGGCTCCCACTGGGACATGATCTCATAGAAGAGTGCACGAATAGACTTGAGCGGGGAGGTCATGAGAACACTAGCGATCTCTTGGGACCACAAACCTGTCACCTACACATAAAAAGTCGAGCACATGGGGAAACATGTTTTTTTGGGTGTCTTATGATCACCCATGCTTAATATTATGCCATTAAATAAAGACGGAATAAAATTTCCATTTTACATGCAATTTAATCTAGATGTAGCTATTCTAGCATGATAATATCATATGATGTTAGTCCTAATGAGAAAAATCAACATGCAATGCATCCTACGCTAACATGCATATGATACAATGTCAAGTGTCAAGAAAAGGGGTGATACGACGTAATTTGATCGGTTGTGGCCAAATTTCGTAGCTAAGTTTGGCAACATAATATTAATCTTCTCCGACCTTTCCATGACTCTGACATGCACAACTTTTCTATCTACCAAGACTACATCCCCAACCTTGTATTCCTTTTTGGGCTTCCATTTCTTGTTTGGCTTGTGTTTGGGTCTCTTAAGGATACAAACCTTTTGAGAAGGGAGAATAAGGGATGGCTCCTTGGTGTCAGGGATATTATAATAGGGGATGGGCCCTACTTTTACCATGTGAGTAGGGTACATGGGTTCTCTATAAAGGGTAAAGGGAGTTCCATCATATTGCGAGATGGTGACATATGATAAACCCATTTGGAGTTGACCACCAATAGTAGCACCCCATTTCCTAGACAATAACATTCCTCGTACATTAGAAATATTTATGAACACAACATCCATGAGTGGTGATATATCAAGGTTAATGACTAAGGAAGCCTTTAGATCCTTTATGAGGATTTCTACTTCAATATGATTGGAGTTGAAACCACAAACCACCTTATATTCATGGGTAATGCCAATATTTAGTTGTTTCATGACTTTGAATGGCATGATATTTACGGAATCCCCTGAATCCGACATACAATTATGTAAGAGGAGGCCATTGATAGCTACGGTGAGTAAGAATGGCTCATGTCCCAGATTTAATTTGGAAAGGTGAATGTTTTGCAATGTTATTGGTGTGTCCTCTTCCTTTTCAAACCTGAGGGCCTTCTTAACTTGTCATTCTTGACGTGGGAGTTTCACAATTTCCCTCAAGGAACTTGCACAAGCATATTTTTTATAGCAACATCTAAGTCGAGATCAAGTTCTACCTCCTTACCTTTGGGCTTGTTTTTGGGCTCCCATCTTGAAGGTTCCCTTTGAAACCTTATTTCTTTAGGGGATCTTTCCTATGGAGCTCTTTAGGAGGAGGATCTTAAGAAGGGACAACTTAGGAAAAGACTCTTTTGTGCTAGGATCCTTTGAGGTAGTAGGAGGGTTCTTATCATTCTTTCTTGTGTATTGGATCCCTTTAAATATCCCGCTATCATCAGCATTGAGATTGGCTCATCCTTTTCTTCCTTGATGGTCACTTCACTAATGGGAGGATGAGTGTATGAGCCAACTAGAAAAATTCTGAAGGCTTCAGATTCTACGATGATAGCTTGCTCATTGATTTCTTGATCTTCATTCTCTTCCTCATCACTTTTCTCGTCCTCAGAAGATGATTCTTGTTCCACAACATTCGTTGGAGCCAAAGTGGTCAAAACTTGAGATGAGCTTGGTTTGTCTTCATCATTTTGTTTCCTAGGGAGAGGCTTACCTTTAAGTATATAATTTGATTTTTGAGCCCTTTCCAAGGTGGTGAGCTTCTTCATGTAGAGTCTATCCCGCGATTTCATCTCCTTAGTTAGATTATTGACTTTCTTAAGTAGCACTAAAAGGGTCTCTCCAATTTGGTCCTTGGATTTGTCCCTTTTAACTTCAACCTTAGCTTTAGGATGTTAATCCACATCATTTTGGAAATTTGCAGGTTTTGTTCAACTTCCATAACTAACTCCTTAGCCTTAGCTAAACTCTTAGGTTTCTTATCCCTTAAGGCATATGTCAGATGAACACCCATGACCTTAATGAATTTGTTAAGTATGTTAGTATCAGGGGGTCTCAAATGGTCAGGGATATCCCTAAATACCTTATCAAAATTTTGGTTAATTTCCTTGATTTCTTCCCTTCCACTACTTATTTGGTAAAATTTCTCAATGTTGAAAGTCACTTGGGCATCACATGACCATATTTTCATGAAAATATTTTCAAATTGGTTAGATATTTCTATGCATCCTAGGGGAAGACTAATGTACCATTCCCTCACTTGTCCTTCAAAAGATAAGGGAAATAATATCATGATCCTTTCTTCGTCGAATACTAACCTGGTAAAAATGCCTCGATAAAATTATTCAATATGGCCACGGGCACTTATGGTAGCATCACCCTTAAAATTGGGTAACAAATTATTGTATTTCTTAGGTAAAATCTCAGGATTTTCACTCAAATTCAAAGATGCAAAGGCACTAACTAAATGCCTCTTTCTTCATGACATTTTGGGTTGGTCTTGGTTTAGGTCAGTGCTAGAGTCTATTTCCATCTTGGGGGTGAGATCACCAACCTTTTCAAATTCAAGGAGAAGGCTAGTTTTAATGGGTGATGGAGTTCATTCTCCCCTCTTGCAACAACCCTAGTTAAAGGAGGAATGTTGTCACTTCCAAGCAAACTAGGTGATTGGACAATGAATGGAGTCGCTAGAGGAATACTTGAAATGTCATCTATGAACAAATTCCTCAATGATTCACTAGGGACGTAGACCTGCTTCCTCCCCAACAAAGATGCCAAAAATGTTACTCCTCAAACTAGAAGGGGTCCAAGGAGGGGATCCTATAGAGAAAATACTAGGTTAAGTGGCAACAATGGAGCGATAGCCCACTATCACCTCAACTAAAGGTCCTTGCTCCTTATGGACTTTCAACGATGGGAGGATTCCTAATATGAAAAGAATCACTAGAATAGATGGATCAATGATATGATGCAGGGTGATTCCTAAAGCTTATTCACAAGAGAGGCTCAGATAATGGGCTCACTTTCTATAGAAGCAAGATGGATGAATCTCTTTGAAGGGCTAAGAGGACACCTAGACCTAGGGTTTGAAGAGTTTTACTTGGAAGGAGGTGCCCAATATAAAGGAATCCTAGAAGACTAGGGTTTCTAAGTGATCTTTGTGAAATTGAATTTATAATGTAGTGGGACCACAAAGAAGCACACGTGAACCCAAACGAGGTCAAGAGTTTGGATTGGAGAAACAATTAGATGATCTTGACCAAGTTAAGGAGAAGAATAGTATCAAAGGAATTAAATTATTCTTGAAATTTGAGTGCAATGATCCTAATGAAGCCATTAACCAAAGGAAACATAGGGACGAGAAAAATATTCAAGCTAAGGCTTGGAATATATTGAGATTCCACCGTGGGATCGACCTCAAATTTGGAGGACCTCTCAAGAAAACTTCAACATAATAGTTGACCAATTTTCAAGTATTTTTAATGGTTAGAAACAATTTTAGGTGATTCCCTAGGATGCCTACTAGGTTAGGGCTTAGAATAGAAGGAAGGAGGTGAAAATAATTTTCTTTTGCGATCACCTTTGGACAAGACCAATGCCTAGCCTTTTGGGAGAACGGAGTCTAATAGAAACAATGTTTAGAGATGCTTAATTTCAATCAAGGAGTTCCTCAACAAGTTTTTATGGCATTAGCAACAACTAGGTTATATGGGAATTGTATACTTCTAATTATTTACAAATGATGACTTATCAGGAGAATGCATGAGCAATCATGTATCCCTACGATAATAATCCACTATACATTTCAACAATCAATATGAAAAATCCCCCACAAAGACAAGATAAGCAACTTCGCATAAGCCCAAGGGAAGCTACACCAACTTCATGAAAATATTCCATAGATCATTTAATGAGACAAAATTACAAGATAAGCATGAAAAGAGTACTCAAAATGTATAGCGAAATTATTCCAATCATCAAGTGAAAGAAACGAAATTGTTTGAAGCTTAAAGCAATAGTTTGTCTCATGGAAAGAATCTTCTTGTATGGCATTGGAAGGAAAAATTTGATGGAAGCAACATGCATTGGCATCTTAAAGTGTCACTCTTGATATTAGTAGGTAGAGAAGGATTTGTGGCAGGCTTCCCGTAATCATGGAGGACTAAAATATGTAGCCCTTGTCTTTAAGGTAATTATAATTGTTTTATGTACAAAGGGTCTAACATGAACTATATTAGGGTTTTGTGACATGTTTTGATTATAGGGTTTTGTAGTCTTCATCTTGTTGAAGGTTGTTGGTAACTAGGATTTGTAAACCCTAGCCATGTGGAAAGCCCTATCACTAATCTGATTGTTCCCTCATAGAAACCCTAACTCTTGATTTATGGGGTTTGTAGGTAGTCTAGGGTGTAAGGAAAATCCCAGTGAGGATGGAATTGAATAAAGTCTAGTGTATGACATCATGTCCCTAGATTTGGTTAAGGTTTGTATTTGAAAACCCTAGGAATTCATCCTCCAAGATACCATGGAATCCATAGATTAATGAAATTGACTTCATACTCTTGTACTTGTATATTTTCTTAGTGGTTCTTGTCAGTGAATAATGCAGGTATTAAAGGAACGAAGCAAAATGGGAATCAAAGCAACCCTTGTGCTTTGGTGAGGATGATGGAAGGAGGAAACTATAAGGACTCTGAAAGTATTGATGCTATTAAGTTCATTAAAGGAGTAAGCAAGCATCATTTTATTCTTTTGATTTACTATGAAATCATGTGATTGTAGCATATTTAGAGTCTACTTGGTTGGATTTCTTTATAAGAATAATCTAGTCTTTTAAAGTTTGAGATCAACTTGCATAAGGTTAATCCTCTCATCATCTAACATTATGCTAGAGGTTGTCATTTTGCGAAGGTGGATCATCAAGATCCTATAAGAACCATCACTTTAGAGGTTCTTGGAAGAAGCATCATGACATATACTCTTGAAGGACGATAAATGCAGTTGGTCTGGTTGCAATATCATAAGAAAAGAGATCCATTTCTCTTTGAATATGGAATGCTGACTCATTTAAGGTCTTATAGCTAGATGATTTAATGAAAGCATATTTGAAATAACTTTTGGGTAGGACTCATATAAATCTTGAAAGAAAAGTTAGTCATTATGATGCATAGGAATATGTTATTGACTTACTTTAGAAAGGATATAATGTTGAGACTTTCTTGTTAGAATTTATATGTTCAACATCTAACATGATCTCCAAAAGGAAGTGGTAACTTGGTAATCAAGTTGGATCTTTGGGCAATCTAATACATAAAGGTAGACTCGTGTGGAGATGGAACATGAGGATGTTGATGCCTTTTTGAGAAGCTCATCATAGTAAGGTAAGTTTGTTGTTAATATCTATTATTGGTTATGTGGTTAACATATTGTTTTGCGTCCTGGAGGAATGTTGTGTTGAAGAGTGTAACTAGGTTCAGTCTTCATAATTGTACTCGACTCAAAATGAAATATATTTATCAAAAGAAAGCAAAATGGTTTTTATTATTAATTAAATGGACTTGTTAAAGCATGGGTTTCATGCTTGGGTCAATTGTCATAGGACAAACCTCCATTGTAGGCTTTTATGATTCTCTATGTAAGTCAAAATACTCCTCCATCAAGTCACCTTGCAGTCAGCCTACAAATCAATATTCTATAAGTCGGCTTCTCAATTAAAATCATGTCGGATTATTTCCAGTGGGAAAAAACTATATATAGGCATGTAGGCTTTGCTCAAATTCCATAGATACAAGTTCGGAAATTTTTTAAAGAATAAGTTCAGTACAATAAGGTGGAGGGAATTTAGATGAAAGGATTATATGACTATAGGCTGAAACTACAAAGCTAACACAGAGCCGAAGTCTGAAATCATTACTGAACTATCATCACATCGTCAAAAAATTGGGTTACCATCACAGGACGAAGGCATAACTGTATTACAAGATTGTGTTGCAACTTCTATAGGACTAAAGACAAGGATATTAACACAGGACTGAAGCATGACCTTATTGCATAACTATATTATCATATGTGTGCCACTTCAATAGGATCAAATCCTATTACAGGATTGTGTGATTACATATAGGACCGAAGCAAATCTATTAAGGGTTATCATATTGTTGCAAGAAAGATGTGTTGAGTACAAACTAAAGAATGAAATACTACATACAAGACTTAGAACCGAAGAATAATGGAACAAAATTGACTTGATGGATGGAAGGAGTATATAGTCTAAGTTATAAGGGTCGTAGTCAACTCAAATTTGTATTGAATCTACCGATGGAAGAATTCTTAACTGTGTTTCCCCTACCAAGGGGTTTTTCCTTGGCTGCATGCCTACATCTCGTGTCCTCCTCTATTTATTGATTGACATTAGTCTTAATGATAAGAACAAGATAACTTGAAAGAAGAAAAATTAATAATGAAACATCACAAGTTGATGTCATATTAAGAGAAATCAAATTAATTTTCCACCTAATGGATTTATCAACATGGTATCAACATGGGTCATCTTATTTATGGCAGCTAATATTTTTATTGGATTCCTCCCTCCGAGAGGTGTAGGATTGATCTAAATATCATCCGATTCTGACATGTAAAAAAAATGATATGAATTTATTTGTATTATTGACAAATTGTCAAGGTCAACCAACAAGAAAAACCGGCATTTTAACCCCCAACTCATCCTCAACGTTGCATATAAAAGGAGGAGACCTCAAGTCATTCTTTCATCATCTCATCTCATCAAATCTCTCTCTCCTAACTTGATTGGGTATGCATATCTAGCATCTTTCTCTCACACGTGTGAAGGAAGGAAGGTGTTTTCTGTTTTAACTGTTTGACTGCGTTGACCAACGTTGGCCTCCCTTTGACTTCGGATTGGTGAGGTGTCTTCTCTTTAGCAGGCTGCAGATATGGGCACTAAAATCGAGGTGATTTGACCTCCCTTTTGACCAATGTTGACTGCCCTAGATCTGGCTGCAGTTTGACTTTCGTTAACTAGCATTTGACTCGAATTTTAGGGACTGTTTTGGACTGTTTGGGTTTGTTGTTGGAGGCCGAAGTTGACTGGGTTTGACTGAGCTGCTTAGAGGAAGAATTCTGCCCTATTTGACCAGTTTTGACTTTTCTAGTTAGGGCTTTCCTTCCGTTGTCATAAATTATTAGATTTGTAAATTTGTACTATCTCTCTCTGCTGAACTATTGAAGAATATAAGAAGAATTGATCAAGGATTTCCCCACATTGGGGTTTGTCCCTGGCTGGTGCCATATCTTGTGTCCTCTTGTCTTGGCTTGTCTTCTACTATTTATGTTTATGTTCTATCTGCATTTTACTATCATGCTGATGTGATTGCTAAATTGGATATTGATATTGGGCTAATAAAGAAATTGAAGTAAATTTCTCTTAAGCATATAACATACCAAAAATTAACATGGTATCGGAGCTGAGGTGAAGACAAAGCCCAAGCAAGAGTGAAAGAGAAATCACCAAAGACAGTTGGACAAGGACAAAAGGATCAATGGGTTCCTCATCTCACTTCCCGGCTGAAGACAAGCATCGTGAAAAGTCTGACTATCATGGGTGGAATATGTCTCTTGATCTGACATTGGAAGAACAAGTGTTGGATTATGTGAAGGGGAAAATCCCTGAACCTTCTTTAAATGTACCAGCTGCTGCGAAGAACAAGTACAATAAGGCTGAAGTCAAAGCGAAAAATATTATCAGAGATTCCATTGACAAGCGTTTGGTGGCCTACATCTCCAATTTGAACACCTCCAAGGAGATCTATGATAGGTTGGTAAGCATGTTCAAGGTTAGTGATGCAAATCAAATTTTATTTTTCATAAATAAGTTGAAGGATATTAAGAAGGGAAAGGACGAGGACATTCAATCCTACTTCTTAAGGATCACTGAGATCAAGAATGATCTTCTTTCAATTGGAGAGGTCATTCCTAACAGGGAACTTACTATCACTACCCTTGGAGGACTCCCACTCGAGTGGTATATATTTAGAACCACCATTCTCAATAATGATCGAATTCCAGGGTTTGAAGATTTGATGTCGAGATGCTTTCTATTGGAAATACTGAGAGGGGGGTGAATCGTTTTTTCCTTTCAATTATTACTTTTATCAGTTAAAAACATTTATATTTGGAACACAGAAATAGATAATAAGAATAGATGATTTTATTAATGTGATCTTTGCAATAAATCAAGTACAATATATATCTATATCTATATCTATATCTATTCTATATCTATATATATATTATATATTTATATATATATATATATATATATATATAATATATATTATATATATATATATATATATTGGTTTCAATCAGTTTCCAAGCACCAACTTGGACTCTTTGTGAGGCTCCAACTCCAGAGCACCAACTCTGTCTTGTCAAGGCACCAACCTTGAATTTAGGAGCACCAACTCCCAGGACACCAATCCTTTTAGTTATGAGGCACCAACCTCAAGGGCTCCAACCCTCTACTGTAAACTGTCTGGATCTATTTAGTTGTAATTCTCTGCTCCCAACCCTGCTGGACCTATGACTTACTTCTTTCCTCTTGTTCCTTCCACTTCTGCCAGAACTTCGGCTTAATTTTTTTTCTTACAGTTTTCTAGCCCCAGCAACTTTTTTTTTCTCTGTTATATAAGCCTAATATGCTGACCTTTGGCTTCCTCCTTGCTCACTTGAGCTTCGACTTCCTCAACGCTCGCTCGACCTTCGGCTTCATCAACACTCACTCGACCTTTTGGCTTCCCTCCTTCTGTCGCTTTAACTTCCTCTGCGCTCGCTCTTCCATCTACGCTCACTTGATTCTTCGGCTTCCCGATCCATGGCTTCCTCTGTCAACAGAGAGGTCTCACATTGACTTTTTTCCTTTTAATCAGTGCCTCATTCCGCACCGTCGATTGCCTTTGTATTAGATTCGACAATCACCACTCGGTTCGATCAACGCAATCCATTGGAAGCTTGCTGCGTCGTAGATCTCTTCTCTCTAGATCTAACGGTCCTGACTTAACCCGATCAACCCAAAAACCATCTGTTGATACTTCACCATCGATCAACACCGCATTTGATCCAACACTCGACAACGATATCGAGTGAGCTACATGCACAAGGATTACCCACCCAATAAAGCGGTTTCCTCTCTCCTCTGATGTGCGACGTGTCAATTGCTTAATGGAATAGGGTGACTCCCTCCTATTACCACTTACCGCTTATTCTCAACCCAATAAACCATTTCCGCTTATAAACCCGCAATTCTCTTTGACTAACGCCCAAGCTATTTAGCGCCCGATGACCGTAGATCTTCTACCATTGACGGCTGTGACGGCTCCTCTGATTTCCTCATCCGCTAATGCTTAAGTTAATCTCCGTCGTTTCATTTCTTTGACTTTACGCTACGCGATATAATCATAGCCGCTCTTTACAAACAATCTCGTCCGTTGATCTCCAAGATCCAACGGTTCCTATGCGGTCAATCTTCATCTGTCTCCTCACTTTGACTTTGATTCATTTATTCAGTTTTTTTCCTATGGTTTCGAGTTTTCTTCAGGGTTTTGGCCTTTCACTTTTCTGCTGCTCAACTCTCTCTAAGCCTACCTTCTGCGAATTCATACATCGCTGATTCTCTCTGAGCTTGACTTTGATTCTTCAACCAGATTCAAAGACCCATTATGATTCCTCTGTCTCTTCTTCTCCTCTCTGTGTTTCACCGAATTCTGCCTACACACAAAAACTAATGACCTCTTTGCTTCCACTGACCTCTTCCTCTTACGCTTTGGCTTCATGATGAACCTGTTTCCGATGAACTCTTCCGATATGCTTCTCTTGATAGCTCCTATGACTTCTGATATTCTCTACTATGATATTTTGCAATAATCCTATGATGTGTTCCTCTTTTGATGGCTTCCCTAATGGATTTTCTCCTTGGCTTCTTGCTCTTGTTTCTTCATTGATCCGCTCTGCTTGGCTTCACATCATTGTTTACTCATCCAGAATATTGCCATATTGACAATCTAGGTCAACAATCTCCCCCTTTGTCATTGATGGCAATATTCTTCTCTCCCCCTTTGATGTCAGTGGCAAAGGAGTGCACAAGGACTCTCCCTGTTGAACTTCTCCCCCTGTCCTGCAACATCTTTATGAATCAACTTAAGTGATGCTAAAGAGATAACTCCCATATTTTGACGAAGATGTTCAAATGCTTCTAGAGGAAGAGGTTTTGTGAAACTATCAGTTATCTGCTCCTTAGTATTGATATATTCCAAGATGATGTTTTGTTCAGCTACTTGTTCACGAAGGAAATGATACTTGATTGGTATATGTTTGGTTTTTGAGTGCATCACTGGATTTTTGTTGAGGCTGATCGCGCTTGTGTTATCACAATAGATGGTAATTGGTTGATTTGTACCTATGTTGACATCTTTTAGAGATTCCTTCATCCATAGTATTTGAGTGCAACAATCTGCGACAACTATATACTCGGATTCAACTGTAGATAGTGATATGGATGTCTATTTTCTTGCTGAGTCAAGATACTAAATAGTCTCCCAGGAAGAATGCATTTCCACTAGTACTTTTCTGATCATCGACACTTCTGGCCCAATCAGCATCAGTGTATGCAGTCAAAGTAAGAGTTGAGCTCTTAGGGTACCAGAGACTGAAATCAGGAGTTCCTTTTAGGTATTTGAGAATTCTTTTTACAACCAATAAATGGGATTGTTTAGGAGCTGATTGAAATCTTCCCACCATTCCTACTACTTACATAATGTCGGGTCTCGTAGCAGTTAAGTACAAAAGGGCTCCAATTATTGACCTATAATGAGTTCCATCTACTGGAGGGGAGTCATCATTTTTTCTCAATTTGCAACTTGTGGTCATAGGTGTGCTCATGGGTGCACAGTCTTCCATTCCATATCTTTTAAGCATGTTTTTAAGATATTTGGCTTGAGATATAAACATGCCTATCGTGGTTTGAGATACTTGTAGTCCAAGGAAGTGAAATAACTCTCCTATCATTGACATCTAGAACTCTTTTAACATATTTTGAGAATACTCATGGCTCATCTCATCATTATTACTAGCAAAAATCAGATCACAAACATAAACAATTGTGACTAGTAACTTATCCTCATTCGTCTTTATGTAGAGATTACTTCCTGCCACCCCCTTCTTGAAGCCTTGTTGTTGTAGATAGTGATCCAATCTTGCCTACCAAGCTCTAGGAGCTTGTTTCAACCCATATAAAGCCTTTTTCAACTTACAAACAAAGTCTTTTCCTTCTGTTAGATTAAACCCTTCTGGTTTCACCATCTAGACTTCTTCATTGAGTTCCCCATTCATAAATACTGATTTTACGTCCATTTGATAGATTTTGAATCCTTTTGAGCAAGCAAATGCCAAGAACATCCTGATAGCTTCCACACGTGCTACTGGTGCAAATGTTTCTTCAAAGTCAATTCCTTCAATTTGTGAATAGCATTTACAAACAAGCCTTGCCTTATTTCTGATGATTTGTCCATCTTCATTCATTTTATTTTTAAACACCCTCTTGGTTCCTATTATGTTTTTGTCCATTGGATGATGTACCGCCTCCCATGTCTCATTCTTCTCGATTTGAGACATTTCTTCTTCCATGGCTTTTATCCAATGAGGATCCTTGCTTGAGTAAATGTTTCTGGTTCTATCATGGATAGAAGAGCAATATCTTTTTTCTTTGGTGCATTTGTCATTCTTCTTCGGGTTTGCATCCCTTCATCTATATTTCCAATAATCTGCTCTTCTGGGTGATATTTTTGGAGAAGTTTCATCTTTGAAGGAGTTTGAGATGGTTCTTTTTCCTTGGGTATTTCTTAATTTTTTTCTTCTCCTTTAGTTTCTTCTTCTTCAATGAGAGGATCAACTTCATGTTCTTTAATTTCTTTCTTTGGAAGGCCTTCATCAATCTTCACAGCAATGCTTTCCACTATTTTCCGTAGTTGATTATTGTAGCACTTGTCGACTTTGCTCCTTGTAGAATATCCAAGGAAGATCCCTTCGTCAACCCGAGAATCAAACTTTCCTAATGAGCTATCATTGATTTTTATGAAGCACTTGCTTCAAAAAATCTTGAAGTATTTTACTGAAGCAAGTCTTCCTTTCCATAATTCATAAGGAGTCTTTTCATTATTTTGTCTTAATTGAGTTCGATTCAAGCTATAGACAACTGTCCTGACTGCTTCTCTCCAGAATTTTGGCTGCAAGTCAGCTACTATTAACATTGTTCTTTCCATTCCTTGAACTGTTTGGTTTCTTCTTTCAACTACCCCATCTTGCTTGGGTGTTCTGGCAGTAGAGAGTTCTATTTTAATTCCATGTATTTTACAAAATTTGTTAAATTACTTTTATGTGAATTCTCCCCCTCTATCTGTTCTAAGGCACTTAATCTTTGAGTCCTTTTCATTTTCTACAAGAGCTTTAAGATTCTTAAAACACTCAAATGCTTCGGATTTATATTTTATAAAGTATATCCACATCATTCTAGTATAGTCATCAACAAATAAAGCAAAGTACCTTTCTCCTTGGAGCGCCGGAGTTCTAGTTGGTCCACATAAATCAACATGGATGATCTCCAAAGGCTTTGATGTAGAAAACTCGGTCTTGTGGTTGGTTCTAGTTTGCTTTCCATGTTGACATGGACCACATATTCCTTGATTTGGTTTGAATAACTTTGGAATGTCTTGTACTGCTTTAATCTTGCTAATATTGATCAAGTTATCGAATCTTGTATGTCCAAGTCTCTTGTGCCACAACCAACTTTCATCTGTTTGACTTAAGTAACATTTATCTTCTTGAATCTTGTTCAGAATGTAGATGTTGTCTGGTGTTCTAACCCCTTTCGCCACAAGTTCCCTTGAGGAAGAATTCCTTATTTCATAGTCTTTGGTGCTAAAGACAACAATATGTCCTTGATCACAGATTTGGCTAACACTCAGGAGGTTGTGTTTGAGCCCATTTACTAGCAAAGCATTTTGAGCTTTTCCTTTTCCATTAATAAGAGTAACAGTTCCTTTTCTAGTGATTTTGGCAGATCCACTTCCAAAGGATACATTTCCTCCCTTTTTGTTCAATGAGACAAACTTCCTTTTGTCCCCTGTCATGTGTCTGGAGCACCCACTATCCACAAACCAATGATTTTCATTATTTTGAGCACATAGAGCTAGGCCACATTTATCCATGTTGGGATTCTCACTTGTTGCTTTTCCTATTTTGAGTGGGCAATTTTGTTCAATGTGTCCATTATTATTACATAATGAGAAAATCAGACCAAATTTGGCCAAGGGATCAAAAGAGTTGTAGGTCTTGATTTGTCCTTGCCCTTTGGGGCCATATGGTTTGTTTATTTGATCCTTCAGTTTTGTTGTGTCATTCTTACGAGCCATGCAGTGTCTAGCTTGATGACCAAAATTTTTACAATGGAAACAATGCCCAAAAAAGATAGTTTTGTACCTATTGTAATAGCCATGATTTGAATCAACATTCTTCCTTGGAGTTACTCCCACTTCATTCTTTGGATTTGAGATGGGCCTTTGATGAAATATTGTTTTGTATTTGTTGTAACATCCATGATTCGAATTAACATTCTTCCTTGGAGTTACTCTTTGTTCATTCTTTGGATCTGGGATGAGCCTTTGATGAAATAATCTTTCTTCTTTTGGGTTGTTGGAAAGTACGTCGGCATAGATTTTCACATTATTTTTAGTACTTGATGATTCTATTTTAAAACCTATTCCAGATTTGTCATGTTGAGGTTTTCTATTATTTAGGATAGTGTCAAGTATTTGAGAGCTTTTCCAACCCTTTTTAACTTGCTCCAATTCCTTCCTCAGGGATGCTATTTCAGCTTCACATTCTTCGCAAGCTTCTTCTTTTTCTTTTAGCTTATTTTTCAAGAGATCTTCCCTTCTTTTTGTTTCCTCTTTTTCTACTTTGAGAGAAATGATTTTATTCTGTAACTTCTCATTTTCTTCAATGGAACTTATTAACAATTCATCTACATTTCCATCTAGCCCTGAGTCATCATCATTTGTGAATGCCATGAATAATACTTCTGGGCTTCCAACATGGTCATTTTCTTCATCTGATTCTTCATTACCTCCTTTACGGTGAGGGAACTGGTTAGTTGATTTTTTTTTTTATGACTACAAATTCATCTTCATTAGGCTCATCTTACTTAGAAAGGAAATTATTCTTATTGAACCCTTTCTTTTTGTATACCATCCTTTTAGAATTTTCTTCTTCATCACTATCATGCTTATGAGGACATTTTGCAGCATAATGACTTATTTTTCCACATTTGAAACAAATAAGAGGGTATTTACCTTTTAACTTAGATCCTTTCTTCAACCTTCGTACAAATTGCGCCAATTCGGATTCAACATCAGAGTCATCACTACTGACATTCCTTTCTTTCCCCTTTTTTGATTTTGAGGCCTTGAATGCTGCATCTTTGGAAATTGGGCAACCTTTTCTCATCTCATAGGCAATGGGGATTCCATGGATTTCATCCATCTTAGAGTATCTAGATCCTTCATTTCTTCTATGGCACTTATTTTGGAGTCAAATATGTCTGGGAGAGATCTTAATATCTTCTGAACAATGGTGCTTTCTTCAATGTTTTCTTCCAATCCTTTAAGAGAGTTGACCACTTCAGCTACTCGGAGAAAGTATGATGCAATATCTTCTTCATCATCAATTTTCAGACTTTCAAATTGCCTTCTATGAGTTTGAAGCTTTTCCTTCTTGACTTTGGAGTCCCCATCATATAAGCCAATTAGCTTATCCCATACTTCTTTGGCAGAGTTACAATTCATGACTTTTGTAAATTCAGAATCAATGATTCCACTAGTGATGGAGTTTAAGGCTTTTGCATTTGCAACGTAGACTTTCCTCTCGTCTTGATCTGTTGGAAGAGTGGAAGGAACTATGTACTCATTTAAGACCGAATGCCAAACTTTAGGTCCAAGGGACATTAAGTAGTAGGACATTCTCTTTTTCGAGAAACCAAAATTTGTGCCAGCTCTTCCTAACGCTTCTTGATTTCTCATCATGACTAAGAATCCTTCTTCAAGCTGTTAGGCTGATATGAAGAAGTCTGCTCTGATACCAATTGTTGGAAATACTAAGAGGGGTGGTGAATCAATATTTCCTTTCAATTATTATTTTTATCAGTTAAAAACATTTATATTTGGAACATAGAAATAGATAACAGGAATAGATGCTTTTGTTAATGTGATATTTGCAATAAATCAAGTACAATATATATATATATATATATATATATGGTTTCAATCAGTTTCCAAGCACCAACTTGGACTCTTTGTGAGGCTCCAACCTCTAGAGCACCAACTCTGTTTTGTTAAGGCACCAACCTTGAATTTAGGAGCACCAACTCCGAGGACACCAATCCTTTCAGTTCTGAGGCACCAACCTCAAGGGCTCCAACCCTCTACTGTAAACTGTCTGGATCTGTTTGGTTGTAATTCTCTGCTCCCAACCTTGCTGGACCTATGACTTATTTCTGTCCTCCTGTTCCTTCCACTTCTGCCAGAACTTCGCCTTCCTTTTTTTCTTACAGTTTGCCAGCCCCAACCA
Source organism: Pinus taeda (assembly GCA_000404065.3). Taxonomy (NCBI): domain Eukaryota; kingdom Viridiplantae; phylum Streptophyta; class Pinopsida; order Pinales; family Pinaceae; genus Pinus; species Pinus taeda. The sequence continues at coordinate 28,665 of APFE030542924.1, read as the reverse complement.
CTTTTTTTGTTCTCTGTTATATAAGCATGATATGCTGACCTTTGGCTTCCTCCTTTCTCGCTTGAGCTTCGGCTTCCTTAACGCTCGCTCGACCTTCGGCTTCCTCAACGCTCGCTCAACCTTTTGGCTTCCCTGCTCTGGTTGCTCTAGCTTCCTCTGTGCTCGCTCGTCCATCCACGCTCGCTTGATTCTTTGGCTTCCCGGTCCATGGCTTCCTTTGCCAACAAAGAGGTCCCACATTGAATTTTCGCTTTTTAATCAATGCCTCGTTCCACACCGTCGATTTCCTCTGTATTAGATCCGACGATCACCACTCGGTCTGATCAACACAATCCATTGGAAACTTGCTGCGCCATAGATCTCTTCTCTCCAGATCTAATGGTCCCAACTTAACCCAATCAACCTAAAAACCATTCATTGATCCTTCGCTATTGATCAACACTGCATTTGATCCAATGCTCGACAACGATATCAGGTGAGCTACATGCACGAGGATTACCCACCTGATAAAGAAGTCTCCTCTCTCCTCCAACGTGCGACGTGTGAATTGCTTAATGGAATTAGGTGACTCCCTCCTATTACCACCTACCGCTTATTCTCAACCCGATAAACCATTTCCGCTTATAAACCTGCCTTTCTCTTTGACTAACGCCCGAGCTATTTAGCACCCGATGACCGTAGATCTTCTACCATCGATGACTGTGACGACTCCTCCAATTTCCTCATTCGCTAATACTTAAGTTAATATCCGTTGTTCATTTCTTCGGCTTTACGCTGCGTGACTTAATCCTAGCTGCTCATTACAAACAATCTCGTCCATTGATCTCCAAGATCCAACGGTTCCTGTGCATTCAATCTTCATCTGTCTTCTCACTTTGACTTTGATTCATTTCTTCAGTGTTTTTCCTATGGTTTTGGGTTTTCTTTAGGGTTTCGGCCTTTCACTTTTCTGCTGCTCAACTTTCTCTGAGCCTGCCTTCTGCGAATTCATACATCGCTGATTCTCTCTAAGCTTCACTCTGATTCTTCAACCGGATTCAAAGACCCATTATAATTCCTCCGTCTCTTCTTCTCCTCTCTGTGTTTTGCCGAATTCTTCCTGCACACAACAGCTAATGACCTCTTTGCTTCCAATGACCTCTTCCTCTTATGCTTTGGCTTCATGATGGCTTCCGATAACCTATTTCCAATGAACTCTTCTGATATGCTTCTCTTGATAGCTCCTGTGACTTCCGATATTCTCTGCTCTGATATTCTGCAATACTCCTCTAATGTGTTCCTCTTCTAATGGCTTCTCTCATGGCTTTGATCCTTGGCTTCTTGCTCCTGTTTGTTCATGGATCCGCTCTACTTGGCTTCACATCATTGTTTACTCATCCAGAATATTGCCATATTGACAATCTAGGTCAACACTTTAAAGAAGAAACAAGAATGGGATAACAAGAGATGCCTTCTAATAGAAGCAACCCCACTTCTTTCTCCACTCATTCCAAAAGGAGAAATAATGCAGGGTCTAAAGGTCATTGTAGAGTCTCCAAAATGTATTCAAAATATCATCCACTTTCACCTTTATCACCACCATTTCACTCACATGTCACAACTCCATGACCATATAACCCTTCATTAGCCTCCATTTTCATAATTATATGGGTTACCTTTGTGTTTTCCAATAGTTAATGATTTCTATTAGTATAAGTGAATTAAATGGTTAAAATTTAGAAAAATAACATATACTTGCTAATACTTAAAAGTGGCTTGAGCTTCATGACATGTGTAGGTCATTTGGAAGCTTCCAAGGCACCCTTATGTGGCCTCCAATACTCAAATTCGAATTATCTTCAACATATGGAAGAATATTTGGATAAAGGTCAAAGAGGATATGTGTCTCATTATTACCTATTTGAGTTGTAACTCTATGAGATTTTCTAGGGATCTAGGGAGAGAAATGGACCTCCATTAATGAGATAGCTTCTTATGTTTTTGTATAAATAGGAGAGCTTTCTCCTTTGAAAGGCATGTGTAAAGTTGCGGAAATGCTCATGTTTTGAATATAGAATTTGGTTTTGGCACCATGTTCATGAGCGATGTTCACCTTGATTTCGTTATTCTTGCATTTGGAGCCTCTCAACTTGCCATCTCTCATGCTTTTGGATTGGCCACCTACAATGTGTGAGATTTATTGTTTTTCATAGATTAATATTTATTACTTTCATAGATTAAGATTTATTTCTTTCATATCTTTTCCTGTGTGAGAGGTTAAGAGTGATTGTCTTTATTTTCTTTCTACCTAGAAGTTAAGAGCATTTGTTTTTATTTGCTTTGATATATTTTCCTGTGTGAGAGGTTAAGAGTGACTGTTTTTATTTGCTTTCTACCTAGAAGTTAAGAGCATTTGCTTTTATTTGCTCTCACATATTTTCCTGTGTGAGAGGTTAAGAATGATCGCTTTTGATTTCATTTTTGAAAGAGGTGTGCTTTTCAATTCCTGCAAGATTGAAAGATTAAGATTTCAATTCCGCACGCTGTACTATAATTTCTTTTGAATTGAGTGCTGAATTGGAATAGGTGAATTTGGTTTTTCATTATTTGGTTTCGTAGTTAGATTGATCTAAATTGAAAGTTACTTTCTAGCATATATAGTGCATGCATGCTTCGCAAGTTTTATGAAACCCTCAGGTTGACAATTAAATAATAGGTAATTAATTTGCCTCAACATTTTGGTGTCATTTCTGGGGTAGTGTGCATAGGAACTAGCTTTCAGTTTAAAGCTCATTATTCTTTATTTATTTATTATTAATTTTTTTTAATAAGTTTTTTCCTAGATGCATGATTAAAGCATGTAGATGCATAAATCATTTAGGTGCATATCATTTTTATAAAAATATAAAAAAAGTCGATATTAACCATTTATGGACAAAGGATCTAGAATGCAGATTAAACATTCTTTAGAAGGATCTAGAATGCATATTAAACATTCTTTGGAGCACAAGGACTACATTGAGGAATGGTATCGAAACGCGATTGTGCTACGACATTCATCTGTTCTTCAAGAGATCTTTGCAGCAAATCTAAAGGTCAAAATGACTTATCATGTCCTCATACACAATCAGGTACATTTTGCAAATTTGGATATGAACATTTTAGAAAGTTTAATCTGTAAATGGCTCAATTGAAAACATTCATATACTTAAAATAATAATAATAATAATAATTCTTTCAAGTAAGATAAAATAGGGAAATAAAATCAAGCTTGATTGCATTTTCTTTTAAGTTCTTGATTGCATTTTTTTAAGTTGTTAGACTTTATAATCTTTTAGAATTTTATTTATTTTCTTGCATTTTTTTCATTAACATCACAAATATTTTCAATAAAAAAATTATGTTTTGATTTTAAATAATTAAAATAATAATAATAATAATAAATCATGGTTATATTTTGATTAAAAAAAAGAGGAAATTAAAAAAATTCATTTTTTTTAATATTTTCAAAAAAATAAAAATCATGTTTTTGAATAAGGAAAATGAAAATTTTGAAATCAATTTTCTTCTTTGTTTTTTATTTCCAAAAAAATTGACAATTTAGGCTCTCATGCGACCTGTAAAGAAAAAAAAATTACATTAGCTTAAAAATCAAAATCCAAAATTCATCATTTAAAAAAGAAAAGAAAAAAAGAAAGAAATAAAATTAGATCTTGCTTTAAATTGCTGCATATCTATTCCATTTTGAGGAGCTACAAAAACGACTCGTTTCTGCAGCCGAACCTGATTTAATTCCAGCGCATCCATCACGATCTTGGATCTTTCCCAAAGTGAACTCCTCGCTTTAAGGATATCTTCTTCTCATGGCTTTAAAATAAAAAACACTAGATCTCTTGTCAAAAAAGCGATGAACGAGAGACATGCCTACAAAGAATATCCACTCTACCATAATCAAGAATTGGAAAATTAATAATGCAAATATCAGATAAGGGTTTCTTCTTAGTTTTGAATAACGAAGGGATCTGATGGACGTGTTGTAACTGAATCCAATTAATCATCAGAATAATGTAGGCACGCTCCATTCACAACATGTTTAGTGTTGGCAAGCAAAGCAGATCTACTTTTTCATGTCTCTAGTTGCTACCGCCGTGCCATTCACTTCCCAAAGATTCATTAATATCTTCAATACAATTCCTTTCAACCTTTGGCCTCGAATTCTTGAAGGACCACTCTGCTGCGCCAAATCATTTACAAGATATTTTGGTCGATAATACTTGAGCATGCTATTACTTGAGTCAATATTGACAACATCATGACAATCATATTCGTTGCCAGGAATGGTACCTTCACTAGAATAGGTCATTCATGTAAGCCAATAGCCTCCATGTTCCACTAAGAATTTTCCCTTGTTTTAAGATCTTAATTCAACTCAACAACCCGTTTTCTTAAAATTGTAACCTGTCTCTCATTTAGCTCTGTCAAAAACTGTGAAAATCATGCTTCACTTGCATCTGTTGAAGCTTGAACTTTGGACAGTTTCAACCTAACATCTTCCAACTCCTCAATGTACTGGTTTCTAGTAGAGGCAGTCGAGCTTTGTGCTTCAGAGCAGCTTGATATTGGTAGGAGAAGCAATAGGCATTATTTAATTTCAAGGCCCAGCAGTTACCTGATTATTTGCCATAAATGCATAGAAGCTTAAAAATGTCAGTTTTAAAACACTATTTATGGCCAAATTAAAATGAATTTCAAAAAAATAAAACACGGGTTTTTCTAAGAATGGGGTCAGTTATAAAACCCAGGAACAACTTTAGCAAATTCATAACCGATTGGGAGATATTTCGGGTTCTCTAGAACCTTATTTGGCAAATTATGTGAGAAAAATGGTTTTTGATTAATGCACAAAGATAGTTGTGGCCATGCAAGGATCAAATCTGGTTTTGGATGCTATAATGGTTTAAAAAACAAAATTTGTGATTTTCTTAACCTAAATCTACGGATTGGTTGCAAGGTAATCTCCTCAATTCCTCCTCTAAGGCAAGCTCTTTTACTCGTGTGAGAGCTTTTGCATGCTAGAAACATTACACAACTTATGACATGGATAACTAGAAGGGGCATACTCGCATATTTTTTTGATGTTGTGATTAGCCAAAAAGGCTTGTTGGATACATATCAACCGTCGTTCAAGCGCTGTGTGCAGGAAGGGCATGCTAGTGGTATCATGTGTTCTTACAACAGCCTTAATGGAGTCCCAGCGTGTTCTGATTTTAACTTTCTCAACAAGGCCGCGAGAACTGACTGGGGACTTCAAAGTTGTATTACATCAGACTATAACACTGTCTACCTTGTTTAAACTACTCATCAGTATGCTCGGATTACAGATTTCAGTTTTGGCTGATTTTTTGAACGCGATTGTTGTACACAATTCTGTTTGATTTCCTTCAAATCCACAGCTCCAACATTATCACCAGGGGGAGGAGGAGAAGGAACAATAGGGCATAAAGAAACCCTGGTGAAGAAATCTACTTAGAAATCAGAGGATCGAATCCCTACCATGCCCAGTACACAGAAAACATTTTTACCTGGCAAATTGTTTTTTTGTTTTTTGTTTTTGTTATGTTTTTATAGAGTATTTTGTTATGTTTTATTATAAGTTTTTTTTTTTTAGAATGTTTTTGTAATGTTTATATATGTGTTTTATATATTTATATATGTTATGTTTTATGAAAAAGTATTTTTGTATATTGATTGTACACATAATTTTTTTTTTTGTATATATTTCATTTTGTGAATATTTCTTTAATTTTTTTTTAATTGTATATTTTATTGTTTTTCAAGAAAATTATCATAAGAAAAATTGTCAAAAAAATTTGATGCGAAATATGGAGCAATTTGAAAAAAATATTGTTGTGTTGGTCCACTCAATATATATATATATTATATATATTATATATATTATATATATATATATATATATATATATATATTAAAGAAAAAAAATCTATTTGCTAATTTTTCTGGAAGAAATATTGATCAATTTGAAGATTGGACTGGTTATTTGTTCATAACAAAAATGCATAGCTATTTGTACTTAACTGTTTGTTCAAGATTTTAGTTACAGAAACTGCACAATTCTGCAGGTGAACCATAATTTTTCAGCTGAAAAACAATTATGCCGCTATGTATTTAACTCAATGATCTACTTGCCAACAATGCATTCTAATCAGAAAATTATGATCAAAATTTATTGGTTTTGTCTAATGATTATGTTTTCAAGCATGATGCAGGAAAGAAGAAAAACTATGAAGGCACTTTATCTACAAGATCGATTGATGAATTTTTTATTGAGGATTCTTTTGCAGGAAACATTAAGCATTCACAAATAATGTTTCTTTATCTTTATGAAATTCTATGATTCAAACATAAATTAAGGAAGTTGTTTTCTTTTAGAAATTGGATTTATTATCACGATTGTGAAATTGGACTACCTATTTGAATTAAAAACACGTCACGAACCTGTCAATTATGAAAAAATTTCATATGTACCTAGAGAAATTGATCACTTCTCTTTGAACACACTCACGTTTGTTGCAATGTTAGTGCCATGTTTGTTTTCAAGTTCCAGGGCAATCAGAAAATTGATGGAAGCCAATTTATGCATGGTTGGTTTTGTACTACCAATTTCAAGAAACATGAACCAATTGAATCCATAAATGCCATCATTTTTCCTCTCCAAACTCACAATATATCCAAGCATTTTTCGCTAAATATTGTCATCACCATTTTCCTTGCAAAGAGTCGCATGTTTCCTTCACATTTTCCATAATTTCCATTCATAGAGACATTCAACTCACTTACATGTTGATTTGTCATTTTTCTTTCCGTTCGCTTGTTTACCCTCGTCATTTTCCTTTCCATTAAATAAACCTTGATCCACTACAAAAATTTTCATTCATAGTCCTTCCAAAATCAACATTTCATACTCACGTTAGATGATGTAGGATTCATTAAGGCCTCCCTTCTAACAAGTCTTAGCCTATCGGCATCAACACATTATCTAGGTTCAAGGCTAGAGTCCTTATTAGTACCTCGAGGCTTGTATGCATCAATGATAAGTTCTCTCGCTAACAATCATGGGAATACATCAATGTCCCTTGATCATTGGATCTTGCAAGTGGCTCGACATCAGCTCATCTATTCACACTTTGCAAGATGTACTTAGGTACCTTGGCACTCGTTGACATTAATGGTGAGTTTCCTCGCATTGGTTAACAAAATTCATCAATGGTCGGTAATCTAATGACTTCCCTTCATGCTCGACAAAAACACATTTATTCGCATGACTAGAATTGTACCATCTGATTTTTTAGTAGGTGAAGACTATATCATTTCAACATTTTGCAGTAGATACAATAGATTTAGCAGCAAAAATAAAGAATCCACTTTCACCACCTCATCCACTATTTATGCAACCAAGAAGCAGATGAAATTCTACATTCTATTCCATGATCCAGCAGCAGTTACAACTTTTCTACATATGCACAGGTTGTCCACTTTCTAGGTAAGTAAAAGTATGTTCTTTTCTAGCTTTTAATCATAGAATTCATTGAATACTAAAATTATAATTTTTGGAAAATACTTCACCATATTTCATTTTTCATTTGAAAAAAAAAATTGTAAACACCTTTAGTTGGGGGGAAGGGACATCCATTTATTATCAGATCCATATCTCTTCATTACATCCTAACATACTTGTCATAATCAATTATGATTGCATTATGGTTCAAAATTTATGTGATTTGCAAATAAACTCTTAAATGATGAGTATATTATATCGCTGATTTAAAGATGCATTCTTAAATATGTTCAATGAATCTTGTTGTAACAAAAAGAAACAAGGTATTGATAGACAAGAACTAATACCAATTAAAATTTGGTTGTCACACAAGAACTAACCAAACATGTTGCAATTCATTGTATGACAAGGAATACTTGGTGAAAAGAAATGAAATTGTCAAATGCAAAGTTTAATGACAATTGATATAAGCCAGCTCATTCAAAAGCAAATCATGATTAAGAAATGCAATAGATTGCATGAGGACATGCAATAACGTCAGTTGGGGGGAACATAGAGTCTCCAAAATGTATTCAAAATATCATCCACTTTCACCTTTATCATCACCATTTCACTCATGTCACAACTCCTTGACCATATAACCTTTCATTAGCCTCCATTTTCATAATTATATGGGTTACATTTGTGTTTTCCAAAAGTTAATGATTTATAGTACTATAAGTGAATTAAATGGTTAAAATTTAGAAAAATGACATATACTTGCTAATACTTAAAAGTGGCTTGAGTTTCATGACATGTGTAGTTCATTTGGAAGCTTCCAAGGCACCCTTATGTGACCTCCAATACTAAAATTCGAATTATCTTCAAGATATGGGAGAAGATTTGGATAAAGGTCAAAGAGGATTTGTGTCTCATCATTACCTATTTGAGTTGTAACTCTATGAGATTTTCTAGGGATCTAGGGAGAGAATAATGGACCTCCATTAATGAGGTAGTTTATTATGTTTTTGTATAAATAGGAAAGCCTTCTCCTTTGAAAGGCATGTGTAAAGTTGGGGAAATGCTCATGTTTTAAATATAGAATTTGGATTTGGCACCATGCTCATAAGCAATGTTCACCTTGATTTGGTTATGCTTGCATTTGGAGCCTCTCAACTTGCCATCTCTCATGCTTTTGGATTGGCCAACTACAACATGTGAGATTTATTGCTTTTCATAAATTAAGAGGTTAAGAGTGATTGTCTTTACTTGCTTTCTACCTAGAAGTTAAGAGAATTTGTTTTTATTTGCTTTCATATCTTTTCCTGTGTGAGAGGTTAAGAGTGATTGTTTTTATTTGCTTTCTACCTAGAAGTTAAGAGCATTTGTTTTTTATTTGTTTTCATATATTTTCCTGTGTGATAGGTTAAGAATGATTGTTTTTGCTTTCATTTCTAAAAGAGTGGTGTGCTTTTCAGTTCCTACAAGATTGAAAGATTAAGATTTCAATTCCGCGCAATGTACTGTAATTTATTTTGAATTGAGTGTTGAATTAGAATAGGTGAATTTGGTTGTTTCATTATTTGGTTTCGTAGTTAGATTGATCTAAATTGAAAGTTAATTTCTAGCATATATAGTGCATGCATGCTTCACAAGTTTTACGAAACCTCCGGGTTGACAATTAAATAATAGGTAATTAATTTTCCTCAATAGTCATTTCAATTGAAAGCCTGGATCTAAGGGTGGAAGGAAGGGTAGATGATTTATTTGCAATAATTTTGGCCATTATGCAAGGGAGTTTCCATATAGAAGGGACACATCACATGATGATTATCACAATCATTCGAAGGGAAACTTCAAAAACAACAATCAAAGTAATGACAGGTTCAATGGAAAAGGAAAAAGGAATGTGGGACATCATGGAAATGGTCAACCCTCCAAGAAAGCAAGAAAATCTAGGTATGAATAATCAAATGTTGTTAACAATAAGCAAAAGGAATACTATCTTATATCGACCCTCTCCACTACCTCTCCTCTAGACTCTTTGAGGAATTGGCTAATTGATAGTGGTGCCTCAAGGCACTTCACCTGATACAAGGAAGTTCTCTCTAATATGATAGAGAAGGAGACAAACTTGGAGATTATTATTAGAGATGATGCCATCTATCTCGTGAAGGGAGTAGGGAATGTTACCCTTCAATTGAATCAAGGTAACACGATTAATTTACAAGAAGTTCTATATGTACCTGATCTCAAGAAGAACCTGGTGTCCATTTCGATAATGGAAGACAAAGGATACAAGGTGGCATTCATCGATGAAAAGGTACGTGTTTGGAAAAGGAATTTTAAATATGATTTTACTCTTGGGTTCAGGGTTGACACTTTGTATCAAGTTGGAGGAAGTCCATTTGGAGCCATGTCTTGCGACACATCTCTACAATATGAACTATGGCACCGAAGGTTTTCCCATCTTCATTATAAGGCTCTTCCTGATGTGAGACAAATGGTGATAGGTATGCCTGAGCTCAAAGTAGAGCATGAAGGTGTATGTACGGGACGTGCTGTAGGAAAAATTACAAGGGGACCATTCCCCTCAAGTAATAGCAAGACCACCGATATATTGCAGTTGATCCACTCCGACATATCTGGTATGATGCCTATAAACTCTTTGGGAGGATAGTTATATTATCTCACCTTTACAGATGACTATTCTCGCAAGACCTAGATCTACCTCTTGAAAAAGAAGGATGAAGTGTTCAACTGGTTCTGTCACTTCAAAGCCATGATCGAAAATCAATCTGAAAAGAAAATCAAGATATTGAGGACTGATAATGGGACTGAGTACAAATCAAATGAATTCCATGATTATTGTAGAGAAGCTGGCATTAAGAGGAAGATCACAACACCATACACTCCCGAGCAGAATGGTGTAGCTGAAAGGAAGAATCGTACTATTGTAGAAGTTGTTCGTACTATGCTTCATGATCAAGGGCTTTTAAAGTTCCTATGGGCTGGAGCTGCAAATACTGATGTGTATGTTCAAACCGATTCCTTTATCAAGAATTGGATTCCAAGACTCCCGAAGAAATATTCACTGGTAAGAAACCCCGATGTATCTCATTTTAGATTTTTTGGAAGTCACATATATTTTCATGTGCCGAAAGAGAAAAGAAGAAAATTGGGTGCATCAGGGAAGAAAGGAATCTTTGTGGGCTATAGCAAAAATTCGAAGGGCTATATAATTTATGTGGTTGGTTAAAGGGAAGTTGAGATAAGTCATGATTTCACCTTTGATGATGATATGGACCTCAACAAGATCAATAACCTTCCTATCCCAAGAAAGAACAAAGAAGATGACACTGGAAAACAAGGTGAAAAAGAGGATGAGACGATGCTTGATGTTGATGAACCTATGGATCCTATTGATCCACATCCCCAAGATCCCTCCTCTTCCAAGAGAAGACCCTCATGGCTTAGGGAGACTCTAGAAGATGTCGAGAGACATATTGCACCAAGGGGGAATTTTCATGAGAGCGAGAAGCCAAATAGGTATCAAGGATGCTTGATCGTCATGAGCATTATCATTCAAAGTGAGCCTTCATCATTTGAGGAAGATGTGAAGCAAAAAGTATGGAAGGATTCTATGAATGAAGAATACAAGTCTATTATGAAGAATGATGTCTAGGATGTGGTCCATAGACCCCAGGACAAATTGGTTGTCACCTCTATGTGGATCTACAAAATCAAGCATGGAGTTGATGGAAGTGTAGAAAAGTTCAAGGCTCGCTTTGTTGCTCGAGGCTTCTCTCAAAAGGAAGGTGTAGATTACGATGAGATATTTTCAACAGTTTCCCGATACACCACCATCCGCTCGATCATAGCCCTTGCTGCCTCGCAAGGATGGAACCTACATCAAATGGATGTCAAGACTGATTTCCTGCATGGTTCGATTAAAGAGGAATTCTATGTGGAACAACCCGAGGGGTTTGAGGTTCATGACTTGGAATCTCATGTATGCAGGTTGAATAAGGCTCGATATGGCTTGAAGCAAGCACCTCGGGCTTGGTATGAGAGGATTGATATCTATCTGATGAAGCTGAGATTCACTAGAAGTGAAGCCGATTCGAACCTTTACTTTAAGGTTGAAGATGATAAACCTCTCATACTGGTACTTTATGTGGACTATATCCAAAACTAACCTAAAGATATATACAACAAAAACTTATGACAAACCCTAGACTTGTGATGGACCAAGTTCTAAGTACAACAACAGAGACCATTCTATCAACTATGAAAAGACAATTAACATGAACTTACAACATCATATAGATTTGGCAGACTTGGTGTAGCATCAAGAATATGTAGCATCAAATGTGTAGTATCAAGAATAAGACATATGAAATGTGGTATCAAAACTAACTGTGACATATAAAGACATAGAGGTATAACCAAGACCATGTATATACTTAAGCTGCCTTGCAAAAACATATGTTAGAGATGATACTCAAAATTAAAATGTAAACACTAGTCATACATACCTTTTTGTAGGAGACTTACCCTTGACTGTATATGTGTGGTCCTTACTGCAGCGATCCTTGAATGCATGTTTTTTCTTTCCTTCTAGGAGCTCAATATTGAATCTATTGTATCTATGTAATTTTTAATCTCCAAGGTATGAAATTTTGTCCTGTGATAGTTGTATAAGTCCTGTTTCCAACTCCACAGGTCTGATCAAGATTGGATTCGTCAAGAAAGATTTATGCCCAATCTCCCACGATGACCTGATTATAGACTAGTTCAGTAGAGCGAACTTGTATGAAGTGTCACATGTCACTGTTGTGATCTTCGACCTTGAAAATGATACCCAACAAAAAAAATTATGTCATATTTCTATCAATATTTATGAAATTTTAATCCAATGCTCAAAGAGAAAGTCATGATGATTTTCCCAATATCACGTGTTTGACATGTAATTCGGGAGCTTGCAAAAACCCTAACTTCCTCATATCATATCTCCAAAAATATAGTGAACCAAGATCTGAAATTCGGTCATGAGGTTCGTCAAAATTTAAGATATAATTGGTTTTAATTTCAACTTCTAAAGCTTCACAAAAAAAACGTTATAGTGAAAATTCCACGATAATCTGTTTGATGCTACAAAATCCCTACAAGAGGAGTGTTGACAGAGATTGTTATTAATGTCAATATGGCAATATTCGAGGCGCCAGAGGAAGCAAGCAGAGCCATCGGAGCAATGGAGGAAGAAAACAGAGCTATCGGAAGCTATCAGAGCAATGCATGCCACAAAAGGGTCATATGCATGCAAATGAGCTATCGGGAGCCATATATGCCACATATTACACTATCAGGAGCTATCAAAGGAGCAAAGGATGCATTAACACTATCGGAGGCATAAACCTAGATATACATGCGCGTTTAACACTATGGGGGGTAGAAATACTTACATATATGGCAAATACACTATCAGAGCAGAGAAGGTTATGTATATAGACGCATATATACATATGTATTGACGATGTGATAATCGGTGGTTTGGCTATGTGGCATCACCCCAAAACCCCAACTGTGATATCTATATGTATATTATACAATTGCAATACATGCGGACCGGTTGCAACATTATGCTATGGCTTAATGCTATATCGCATTCGCCCATCGCAATAATACACAAAGGGTTGTCACTCTCCCGAACGCCGACTGTGATGTATGTCACGGACCCGATGATATGATTGTAACACAACTCAATGCTATATCGCATCCACAGGAGGATCGACCCGTCGGCCATCAGCGATGTCATGGGGTCAATATATAAAGGATCCCTGAAAGCCTCGCTTTGCTGATTGCGATTATGCAGCCGGACTCGCTGGGTTTTATAAACCCAACTGTATAAACCTTGAGTTCCACGCATAAAGGTTTTTCAATGAATTGGCGGGTTTCGGTGTAAAGACCAAAATACAAAGGAAAAGACCCGGAAGCCTTGATCGCCAATTGTGAGTTATGTAGCAGATCCAATATAGGAATAGTTGCGGGTCAAATATATTTGAAGTCTACCCTTTAGAGTTTCCGTCGCATTTTTTCTCATATTTCCTATGTAATTGAATATTTGCCGTGCACGGGGTTTGGAGGCAAAAATACATTAAGGAATGCTCCCGATAGTTCTGGAGGCTGAACTAAAGTCAATTGCAGTTGCGATTGGGATGTGGCATGTCCATTAAACAATGTTGCCTCTATGTATGCCTATTATCATTGAAAAAAATGGGGCTCTATTACATTTTTAACACACAATGACTGAAAATCCAGGAAGCTAAATGGAAAGCCAACGCAGAGGAAGCTGAAGCAAGCATGGAAGAAGCCGAAGAGTCAGTGGGAAGCAGAAATGAACAGTCAGAGGCATCAAGAATACAAAAACAGAAAAAGCAAGGAAGTGTGTGTGCGAATAATGAGTGTGAGAGGAAGCTGAAGTGCAGGCAGAGGGAGCAGAGGCAAGAGAGACAAGAGAAGCAGGAGGATAGGAGTGAAGTAGAAGCTTAGCAGGTTTGGGAGCAGAGAACTACAACAAAACAATTTATACCAGGTTTTGGGTTGGAGCCCACGGGGTTGGAGCCTCAGAACTGAAAGGACTAGAATCCTTGGGAGTTGGTGCTCCTAAGTGAAGAACTATTACCTTGGAAGAGAAAATTTGGTGCTCTGGAGGTTGGAGCATCACAAAAGTCCATGTTGTTGCTTGGCAGCTGATTACAACCAATTATATATTGTATTTATTTCATTGCACTGTTTGAGTTAATAAAAGCAATTATTTCAGTTATCCATTTCTGTGTTCCATATATATATGTCTTTGTGATAAAAAGAACAAATAAGAAACACTGATTTAGCCCCCCTCTTCGTATTTCCAACAATTGGTATCAAAGCAGGCTTCTTCATATTAGCCTAACAGCTTGAAGAAGGATTCATAGCCATGATGAGAAATCACGAAGTGTAATATTCCTAATTAGCCATGGCTAATTAGAATATTCTATTTTGCCCAATTTTTTCCTTCTATAGTTATTTGTAAATAAAAAGTGAGGACGGGGGACATAACTCACTTTAAGAATAAAAAGTCACTTCCTAGTAGCACAACGTTGTGACTTAAGGAGGAGCCAAGGGGGACGCAGAAATGGGGCCCACGTAGACACATGGAGAGACTGCACAGGAGGGAAGAACACATGGCAAGAGGGGAATCACATAGTAGGAGGTGAGCCTAAGGATTGTGAGAGGCAGAGGCTATAAAATAGAGAGGAGCCCCCTCATTTTGGATCATTTAGTTATGTGCATTTTGAGCTAGTCGTTTCGACTTCTGAGCACGTTGGCTGTTTAGCTAGTCTGCAGCATTGTTTAGTGCTTTGAGTGTCTCCATTCGGAGATCTCACCCTTAGCCCCGGGGGACTTCGAGTGCCTACTCGGGAAAGGTATTTCCTTTGGCATTTCAACAGTAGTTTTATCAGCATTCTAGCAGTAGTTCAACAACATTTTGGAGGATTGCGCAACACTAGGAGAGGGACACAATTCTTTTTGGCAGTAGTGTTGGATTGGGGTTTCTGCAGGAGGATTTATGCTGGGTGATTGACCAGGGGACCAACCCTTTCCTATTGGAGAAGTTTTGGCAGAATTTTAGGCAAAGTTTAGAGGGATCTCCTTATATGGCAACGCAGAGCATTGAGGAGTTGCGCAGAACCCCAAGGGGGTGATTTTTGGGGGTTGGCTATTCCAGGAAAGCTTTCTTTGTTTTTCTGGGTTTTTGGAGTAGAGCTCAATTTCATAGTTTTGACATTTTCTGAGGAGGGGAGTAGCCCCAAATCATTATTTGTTTTCTAGCAGCAGTAGCAGCACGACAATTCTCCAGCAGCATCCACGCAGAGAGGCCATTCCTTGTTATTCTAAGAGTATTTCTTCACTTGCCTTTTGCAAGTCGAGGTGCCATCTGTCTGATCACCTCTTGTAATCATTTTATTGCCTAGTATAATAAAATGGCTTAGCATTTCTCGCTGCATTTCTTGTGTATCTGCTTATATTTCTGGTTTACATTATTATATGCTGTTCCATTGTTATTTGATCACTTCTGGGTTATTATATCATTTACACATATTTGGTTGGAGTTTTTGCTGGGGTTTGATGAATATTCCGGGTTAGGAATATTACATGAAGCATTAGGAAGACCTCCTCTGTTCGATGGCACTAATTTTGGTTTCTGGAAAAAGAGAATGACCTACTACTTAATGTCCCTTGGACCTGAAGTTTGGCATTTCATTCAAAATGAGTACCAAATTCATCCCACTCTTCCAACAGATCAAGATGAGAGGAAAGACCACATTGCAAATGCAAAATCCTTGAACTCCATCACTAGTGGAATCACTGATTCCGAGTTCACAAAACTCTACCAAAGAAATGTGGGATAAGCTAGTTGGCTTATACGATGGAGACTCAAAAGTGAAGAAGGCAAAGCTTCAGACTCATAGAAGGCAATTTGAAAGTCTGAAGATGGAAGATGAAGAAGATATTTCATGATAATTCCTCCGAGTAGCTGAAGTAGTCAAATCCCTTAAAGGATTGGACGAAAATATTGAAGAAAGTACCAATGTTCAAAAGGTACTAAGATCTCTTCTAGACGGATTTGACTCCAAAATAAGCACCATAGAAGAAGCAAAGGATCTAGATACTCTCAAGATGGATGAACTCCATGGAATCCTCACTGCCTATGAGATGAAGAAAGGTGGCCCAAGCTCCAAAGATGCAACATTCAAGGCTTCAAAATCAAAGAAGGGGAAAGAAAGAAATGACTGTAGTGATGACTCTGATGTGGAATCCGAATTGGCTCAATTTGTATGAAAGCTAAAGAGAGGATCTAAGCTAAAAGGTAAGTACCCTCTTTTCTGTTTCAAATGTGGAAAAATAGGTCATTATGCTGCAAGATGTCCTCTTAAACATGACAATGATGATGAAGGAAATTCTAAAAGAAGGGTATACAAAATGAAAGGGACCAATAAGAAGAACTTCTTCTCTAAGCAAGATGAGTCTGATGAGGATGAATTTGTAGTCATCAAAAGGAAATCAGAGGAGGAAAGTGATCATGATGAAAGCCAAGAAACATTATTCATGGCATTCACAAATGAAGATGACTCAGGGCTAGAAGGAAATGTAGATGAACTGTTAATAAGCGCCATTGAAGAAAATGATAAATTACGGAACAAAATCATTTCTCTCAAGGTAGAAAATGAGGAAACAAGAAGAAGAGAAGATCTCTTGGAAGCAAAGCTAAAAGAAAAAGAAGAGACTTGCGAAGAACGTGAAGCTGAAATAATATCTCTGAGGAAGGAATTGGAGCAAGTCAAAAAGGGTTGGAAAAGCTCTCAAATACTTGAGACTATCCTGAAAAGTCAAAAACCTCAACATGACAAGTCTGGAATAGGCTATAAAGGAGAATCATCAAGCACTAAGAACAGTGTGAAAAGCTAGGCCAATGCACTTTCCAGCAACCCAAAAGAAAGAAAAAATATGTCATCAAAGGTGCATTCTAGATTCAAAGACATACCAATCAAGTATTATTTCCTTCATGAACAAGTAGCTGAACAAAACATCGTCTTGGAATATATTAATACTAAGGAGCAAATAGCTGATATTTTCACAAAACCTCTTCCTAGATAGGCATTTGAACATCTGCATCAAACGATGGGGGTTATCCCTTTAACATCACTCAAGTTCATTCATAAAGAGGATGCAGGACAGGGGGAGCAGTTCTATAGGGGGAGCAGTTCGACAGGGGGAGTCTGTGTGCATTCCTTTGCCATTGATGTCAAAGGGGGAGAACAGAAGAATATTTCCATCAATAACAAAGGGGGAGATTGTTGACATAGATTGTCATTGATGTCAATATGGCAATATTCGAGGAGCCAGAGGAAGCAAACAGAGCCATTGGAGGAAGAAAACAAAGCCATCGGAGTAGTGGAGGAAGCAGACAGAGCTATCGAGAGCTATTGAAGCAATGTATGCCACAAAAGGGTCATATGCATGCAAATGAGCTATCGAGAGCCATATATGCCATAGATTACACTATCAGGAGCTATCAAAGGAGAAAAGGATTCATTAACACTATCAGAGGCATAAACCCAGACATACATGCACGTTTAACACTATTAGGGGTAGAAAGACTTACATATATGGGAAATACACTATCGGGGGCAGAAAGACTTATTTATATGGCGAATACACTATTGGAGCGGAGAAGGTTATGTATATAGGTATATATATACATATGTATCGACAATGTGATAATCGGTGGTTTAGCTATGCAGCATCACCCCAAACCCCCGATTGCGATATCTATATGTATATTATACAACTGCAATACATGCAGACTCGCTGTAACAATGTGCTATGGCTTAATGCTATATCGCATCTGCCCATCGCAGTAATACACAAAGGGTTGTCACTCTGCCGAGCACCGACTACGATGTATGTCACGGACCCAATGGTCTGATTGTAACACAACTCAATGTTATATCACATCTACAGGAGGATTGGCCCGTCAGCCATCGACGATGTCATGGGATAAATATATAAAGGACCCCCAGAAGCCTCACTTTGCCGATTGCGATTGCGCAGCAAGACCCGATGGGTTTTATAAACCCGACTGTATAAACCTTGAGTTCCACAGGTAAAGGTTTTTCAATGTATTAGCGGGTTTTGGTGTAAAGACCAACATACAAAGGAAAAGCCCCGAAAACCTTGATCACCAATCGCGAGTTATGTAGTGGATCTGATACAGGAATAGTTGCAGGTGAAATATATTTGAAGTCCGCCCTTTAGAGTTTCCATCACATTTTTTTCTCATATTTCCTGTGTAATTGAATATTTGCGCAGGGTTTGGAGGAAAAAATACATTAAGGAATGCTCCCGATAGTTATGGAGGCTGAACTAAAGCTGATTGTGATTGTGATTGGGATGTGGCATGTCCGTTAAACAACACTGCCTCTCTGTATGCCTCTGATCATTGAAAAACATGGGGCTCTGTTACAGTTTTAACACACATCGACCAAAAAGATAGGAAGCTGAATGGAAAGCCAACGCAGAGGAAACCGAAAAGCCAAATCAATGGAGAAGAGGGAATCCAAAGGACAAGCCAATGTAGAGGAAGCTGAAGCAAGCATGGAAGAAGTTGAAGAGTCAGTGGGAAGCAAAAACGAACAGTCAAAGGCATCAGGAATACCAAAACAGAAAAAACAAGCGTGTGTGCGAATAATGAGTGTGAGAGGAAGCTGAAGTGCAAGCAGAGGCAGGAGAGATAGGAGAAGTAGGAGCATAGGAGTGAAGTGGAAGCTCAGTAGGTTTGGGAGTAGAGAACTACAACAAAACAATTTATACCAGGTTTGGGTTGGAGCCCACGGGGTTGGAACCTCAAAACTGAAAGGACTGGAATCCTTGGGAGTTGGTGCTCCTAAGTGTAGAAATATTACCTTGGAAGAGCAGGGTTGGTGCTCTGGAGGTTGGAGCCTCATAAAATTCCAAGTTGGTGCTTGGAAGCTGATTATAGCCAGTTACATATTGTATTTATTTCATTGCACTATTTGAGTTAATAAAAGAAATTTTTTCATTTATCCATTTTTGTGTTCCATATATATATATATATATATAT
>APFE030542908.1:0-11922 GCA_000404065.3 Pinus taeda | reverse complement strand
ACAACGAGGGGGGGCTTTGCCCCCCCTCTAACCCCTTGGTTCACTGCGTAGGTTAGTCGTGGAAATAATATAACACAACCCAACAGTATGCACCAGACTTCTCGAGTGCAGTAGGTGCGTTGCATACTAAATTCACTATGTGACAGGTGCGATAGTCAGGGAAGGTTAACTTTACCTTCAGACTTTGGTTTTTCCTCACTATTTTCAGTCCTATTCAAGATTTTTGCTATCTGTGGTCAGCGTATCTCTGTGAAAACCCCCTTCTCTTACGTTATTCCACCTCCATAGTTCAAAGAACTATAAGTGTTTTTACGTATTGTGCACCATTTTCAGTTCTCTCTTGCAAAGATGTAGCATAGTCGAACTGTCGTTTCTTGATCTGAAAGTGTCGTAGCTGTCGTTTTCAGTTTTGGAAGACAATCCCATTGTTCTTGATAGTCAATTATACAGTAACTATTGCATATGATTTGAATTAATAGTTTTTTAAAGTGTCGAAAAACAATTTTCATTTCGAAATCGCAAAGTGTCTCTCTTACCTTCACTTAATTTTGAAAAGAAATTTGTTGAGTATTGTCGCTTTGAAAGTAATTCAGATTTGCACATAGCTTTCTTATCATCATTCATACATTAAGAAGGTTGAAAACAAATACATGCATGTGCATTTTCATTTAGACTGCTTGGTTTGATTTAGGACAGTGCATTTAGCATGTGCTTTGTGCCCTTTGCTGAAAGATTCTAAACTTTCTTTCCTTAGTAGCTAGGATTTTCATTGCCAAAAGAAGATTAAACGTTAGTTTATCATCTTAGACTACATTTTAGGAATTGTATACACAGCATGTGGTGAACTTGAAAGGCAAATTTTTAAGCAAGATCAACTTAAAATAAATGTAATGAATCTAACAATGCTTTGGAACCTAACGCACAACATCTAGAGGTCTAGGCTAGAGACGTATTCCGGCATCGTAAAACCTGGTAACTATTGTTTTCATTGTTGGTTGGGTGATTCCTCCACTCTAAGACGGCAAGTGCTAATACGGACTTGTGCTCCCATGTACTGTCGAGTATATTTTGGGAGACCACAACAGGCTGCATCCTTTATGTTTAGGAAGCTGTGTCTGTCACCCTATCGATCGCAATGTACTAAACACAGCATTCGGGAAGATTGACTGTCGTACATAAAAAGTATTCTGCAGTTTTGTGATTGGTTTGGTAATCCCCTCTGCCTAGATCTCCAGAGAAGTCTATTTTTCTCCTTTTCAGACTCCTTAAAAGAAAAGGTCCTCTGAGCACTTGTCACTTTAGGCTCAATAAAAATCGAAGGCGACTAGAGTCATCTTTTGTTTTTTCTCGACTCTTTAAGATTGAAAAAACAAGTTGTGTCAAAGCATATAAAAATTTATTTTAATCGGAATAACATCAAAAATTCCCTCGTTGATCTTTAGGTTGAGAAAATGGAGTCTACCAACCAAGAATTTCCCCTTGGAGGAAATCCTAGCCCGTTCTCCTCTTGGGAAGATGTTAGTGCACCCCATATGGCCACATTGTCACTTCCAGGGTTGCCAATTGGTTTGCTTGTCTGGCTCTTCTCTACCTCTGTCATTTAGAATCCTGTAATTCCTGAACAGTCAAGTCTACAACTAGATGACACTAGAGTTTCCTCCCAACCTTCTACTTCATCTGATTCTCCCTCTCCTCCTTCCTCTTCGCTTGATAAAGCTGATAAACCTAAAAATCAAGTAACTAAGAAGAAGAATAAGCAGAAAGAGAAAAAGGAAAAGAAGAAAAAGGAACCAAAATTTAAAGGGGGCAACCAAGCATCATCTAGTGAAAATCCTCACACTGCACCGTCTAAACCTAAATCTCCTTGTGTCATTTGCAATGGAGACCACTATCACCGAGATTGTCCCTGCATCCCACGGATCTTAAGGGATTGATTTCCTCGTTTTCACAATCCGGTGTCATCAACCTCTAGTGATCATGTTGAATGCACACCATCAACCAGTGAAAGTGAAGCACCTGGACAGAAAAGGAATCCTAGATTTCCTTGTAAACTGTGTTAAGGCAATCACGTCGTCCACCATTGTCCGTTCCTTGATGAAGCTAAAAGATTTTTGGATGACCGTCCTGCTTCACCGCTATGGCTCCCTCTTAGATATAAAAAACTCTTGGCAAGTCCACCATTGGTTGAAAATCCAGCTGGCCCATCACTGTGGTCAGCCGAAGTGTCTATCATTGAAAATGAACCCTCTGAATCCATACCAGATGAAATTCAAAAGGTTGAGGCGGCAGTTGACCCAGTCTTGCCTTCAGAGTGTTCA
The DNA here is from genome assembly GCA_000404065.3 of Pinus taeda. Classification (NCBI taxonomy): domain Eukaryota; kingdom Viridiplantae; phylum Streptophyta; class Pinopsida; order Pinales; family Pinaceae; genus Pinus; species Pinus taeda. The sequence continues at coordinate 9,604 of APFE030542908.1, read as the reverse complement.
TCTTTGAATGATACTGTCACTGAAGGGAAAGAGAATGACAACGTTCAAATTCTCTTCGTAAACACAGACTCAGATGAACTTGGGGGCCGTCCACCCATTCCTTTATCACAGGAAGGAAGTTCATCAGATTCATATCCAGCCGTCTACTCGGTCCCACCACCAAGCAACCTAGTGGTTTCCTTCGACTCGAATCTACTAGGCAAACCCCATTTACCAGCTACTGTACCATTCAGAATCATTGTACAAGCTTACAAAATGGTCATGGCTAGTACCATCATCAATGAAGGGGCTTATGTGAGTATCCTTTCCTCAACTTCTTGGAAAGTGCTTGGTTGTCCATCGCTTTTGCCTGAAATGAGAAATTTGACAGGTTTTGACAAAGGAACTAGTTGACCATTAGGGATCCTTCCAAATGTGCCCATTACTTTGAGAAGGAAAACCGTTCACATGAACGTGATGGTAGTTCAAGGACCCTTGGATTATAATCTACTCCTTGGATGCGACTATATTTATTGCATGCAAGCCATCGTCTCCTCACTCTTTAGAGTAATGTGTTTTCTATACGAAGGCAGAATGGTCAAGCTCGTAGACCGAATGTCATTCCCTGGTTCACACATTGCAAATAGTCAAATGCCATCCCTAAAAGGTCTCTTCACGCAAGGAATGTCTCATCGATCTCCAGTCCGTCCACCTGATGAGCGCGAGTGATTTAGGAGGATGTGACTGAAACCCAGGGGGCATGCACCCTGGTCTGTTTCGGCGGGAAAACCTTGGGTATAGAGTGGGTTTCCGTGGGGATATATGACTAGTATGACACACCCGTCCTCACAGGAAAATGGGATTAGACTGGAATAAGATACCTTCGTTAAAGTTATGTGAGTGGCATGCGTCTGCACCACTCACCTTTGTCTATTTTGGTAGACATCGCCAAGAAAGCATTTTGTCTGCTACGCAGGGAACTTTCATGGTAACCTGGGAATTTTTCGCTATACCTGGTGGCATGCAAACCTTTCCGCATGCAAACGAAGAGCGTCTATTTATTTTTTAAATTTGTAGGATCTCTAACCCTTTAAACGTGTAAGGCTGGTCGTTCCCTAGCTTGCATAAAGAAAGGATCCGGGGCAAAGCTTCAAAAGGTGCAAGGCCCTTCAAAGTGGCAGCTCGAATGAGACATCCTTATCATACGACTGGAGAGCAATGTTGCTGCAGGGTTCAAGCTCGTTAAAAAACAAACCCCCCAACGAGCAGTTTTAGCACATAATTCAATCTCGTTAAAAAATAAACATAAGTCATGAGTAAATGTTTCCCCCACCATTTAAGCTCATTAAAAAATGAACTAGTAAATAACCATTGTGAATGCCTTATCGCCAACTTTTGAACCTTGGTCGTGTTCTCATAATCACCTCCACTCTATTTTTAGCCGATCATTCACCTCCATTTGATTATTTACCCTTTCGAGGAACATCTGTGAAGAGTGATTCTATTAGCCATCCTTATGACACTGTCGTGATTGGAAAATTCCAAACCTTACCTGGAATCAGTTACTACCCGAAATCATCACTTGTTCCTCGAAAACGAGTCTCCTTTAAGCTCTTTTCAACTGACTCATAAAATATGAAAAGATTGCTTAGTGATTGGCCTCTCTAGCTCGTTAAAGTCATCAGAAGTGCCATCCCTCCTCTATATTTTAATATTTTTGGACCTGAGGAATTATTACACAGAAAGATTGAGCGCTTGTCTTGTTCGGCTCGTTAAAACTATTGAAAATTCATCCCTTTCATATTATTTTACACTTTTTCGGACTTAAGGGATTACATAACGAAAAAGAATCTTTGGAGTCTCCTTTCCGTCCCTTTTAGACTCTCTAAAATTGAAAAGGACCGAGTTATCTTTTTCGTTAAACTCGTTAAAACCGGATAGCGACAAACTCGTCCAAATGGACGAGAACGAGTTTCACTATCGCTAGGCTCGCTAAAATATAACGTTAGGTTCGCTCGAAGGGCAAATTATAGATCAAGAATATGTTATCCTCCTCAAGCTTGACAAGAAAAAAAGATACCGGTCAACAATGACTGGGGAAAATTGGGAAGAAAACTTGGAAAAACTTTATTGGTAGCAAGTCGCTCTTGAACATGACACTTTCCTTCCGCATCCAAGCTGGGTTGGGTTTTTCCATTCACTAGTCGTCACCATTGGTCCATCACACCATCCATCTTTGGGGTTAATGCTACCAATCCATCGTCAGTGTCGCCGATATGTTCAAGAGAAGTCATTCAGACAATTCGCCTGTGTCTCACCCACTGCAATACATTCATGCTCCATTATTTTATGACTGCCACCCTGAACCCTATATCATCAGATTGTTTTCACCTCCAAAATCATTTGCTTCATTCCATGTCATTGATGTGGCATTTGTTAAGGCCCTCCTGTGATGGGTCACTTCTTGTTGACATCAACTCATTATCCAAGAATTTGACTTAGGAACAACCCTTTTAGTACTTTGAAGCTTGCATGCCTCAATGGCAAGTTTCTCACTTTCGGCGACAGGTTTACATTAATGGCCTTCAACCGAGAGATTTTGCATGGTGTTCGATGCCAAGTCCTTTCTCACACCACATGAATTGTACTGTAGTACCTTGACGGTCATTGTCATTATTAGTGATTCCTCTCGCACCTGTTAACAACTTACATCGTTGGTTGGTAATCAGGCGATATCTTTCCATGTTCGACTCCAGAACATTTTTCACATGGATCGACTTGTAATCCAAGTGAAGATTGAACGCATTTTGAAGACCCCAGAACCAGTTTCATCCTTCTGGGCTGCGATATATTCAGGAATATAAAACATCAAATGTACATTATTGCTGAACAGATGATCATCCAAATCAAAGGATGATGAGTCCGAATCATCAGTCTGCCACACAAACGATTGTCTGTCCTACGTACATGAAAATGAATTTATAAAGATGAGCACGGGAATGCCCGCCTCAGCTAGATCATGAAAAAATGTTGTCAAGATAATGTATTGTATTGTATCTTATTACAGGTTGCCTCCCAGCTCGAAAAAGCTTTGGATCCTCATGGTAAATCATTTCACCGACATCAAAAAGATTAACGACCTCATGCTTTAGGGGGCAACTGTTATAGACATTTTTGGGCACTTCAACCCCAATCATAAATGTCCATAAACTGAGGGCTCCTAAGTCCCTAAAAGTGTTTCTTCACTGCCTAAAGGAACAAGGTCAACTGATTACATCATCTCCCAGAAGTTCTCCACTAAAAACTGCTCATAAATGGTCAAAACTGGACCATACTGAAAACCCAGTGCAGAGGATGCGATGCATATCACCTTCCCAGTGTATAGGGTGTGATGCATACTGAATGGCTCCTCTGTAGGGTGCGATGGTCAGGAATGGACAAATGGCAGGGACAAATTGCGAGGTGGAAAATCATGGAATCTTCTAGAATCTTCCCCTCTGACACTTGCCTCTCTATTTTCGACTAGGGATGAGTAAGAGATCATCATTCTCCAAGTGGAAGCAAGAACTGTCAGAGAGAGGACGCTAATCAAGACCCCAGAAGATGACTCACCTCCCTACAATCATCTATATATGGATCCCTCATCACTGAGATCCAGAGGCTGGAATTTTGTGTCTTATAGAGAAGTATTGTTGGTTTTCTTGTGTATATTCATAGTGTTGGGTGATCTAAGCTTTACTTGAGGTGAAGAAGGGCTTTCTTGTTGGAGGATGATGCTGGGTCAGAACATATGGTTGTAATCCTCTTGCTACTTTTCATCTTAATAAAGATATTCAAGTTTTCCTCCATATTCTTGTATGCTTGTCTATATATGCATTTGTATGGTTAACACACATGTGGTCCTGTGTTATTTATGAATATAGATCTTTGTTCTTCGATAGTAGTATGTTGTTGTGATTCCACAGGTGCTCTCTGAAGCTGGGCAGATAAAGAAGAAGCCGCAAAGCTCTATCAGGAAGGAGAGGAAATCAAGCGCAAGACTAAGGTTGGTCTCTTTTGTTCCACTCCTATCTATTTTCATAAAGGAAAGCAAAAATAGACTTTACTTGTTTGTTTCTAAGATAGCTACCAGTCTTAGTGGGAATAACAGCATCCGAGTGGACACTATTCCCCGTAACAGAAGATAGGAAAAAGTTATTTCCAAAGAGATGAGCACAAATGCAAGAATCTCCAATCTAGTAGTTGTATATTAATTTTTTGTTACCTAAGAACATCATCTTACAAATTTTTTATGTGTAGAGAAAAATTTATAATTTGAACGTCTTAATGCAAGGAACAAGGCATCATTTTCTGGAGCATAGGGACCTGATATCTGATCACCATCCAACTCAAATAGAGCATCAATTTCCCATGTTTTGGGTAGATCATTACCCTCCAGGAGCTGGCCAGTGACCACCCTTTTTGAAAAAATAGGAACAGAAGGTCGACCTACCTCAACGGAAGAACTGAGCCCTTTGGTCGTAAGGTAGCAAAAATAGTACCTCGAGAAAAATATAAGAATACACCTCCAAAATGATGTGGGAGGGCTCAGAAAAACCAAGAAAAAATGGCAGGCATCATAGAGTATGGCAATAGAGTAGAGTCACGAGGTAGCATACAATTCACCATGGTGTCAAGCAGGTAGATAGGGTAGAGTTCTTTACAAAGTAATGAACAGAAACACAAGCACTTCCAATGTAGTGTTTTTATCCTAATTGTTTTTTACCTAACAATTTCATCTTCCAAATTTTGACCCGTAGAGAAAAATTTACAATTTGTAGGGCTTCATGCAAGAAACAATGCATCAATTTTACTTTTTTATTTTAACTTTTGAAACCACCTATAATAATCATTTTTTCTATGAATTAAGAGGACAAGTATGTAACATTTACATGGTTGGTTTACAACTTATATCATGGGGACTAAGGTTGTACCTGGATTTCACTTTAATTTAAGTGAAATGAATACTATAAAAATATCATTATAGTTTTTGAGCTTCATTTTATGGATTTCATGGTGATGCAGTGCAATATAATATTCCCTTCAAAGTTGAAATTCCATTTAAGCATCTCAGCAAAAGTAGAACTACCCAAAGAGTTCAATTACCTTTTTAATTAAACCCTTGCAGTAATGATGTAGATGTTACAAGGCTATAAGACTTTTAAAACTAGAAATGGAGGTATTAGGCCAGAAATATCATAGTTTGATAGAATATATTACTTATTTTATTGTTTGTTTGATTTTATGCTTCCCTGTCATTTACAAGCTTCACCTAACTATTTGGTGCCCTGCAATAGGATATGTGTATGGTGTGCATAGGGGATAGATAAATTGCTTCTTGTTTCATGACAAACTCTAGCCATTGACAGACTAGAAATGTACTTTGCTATACAACTACATTTAAAGAAAGCCTTAACAGTGATGGAAAAATAAATGCAAATACCTCTAAAGAATCTATCTCTAGTTGCCAAGGCTTTGAATCTTCTACACCTTCTCTAAGAGATTCACTACATGATAAATGGGACATTTCGTTTAAGATTTCCTTTCGTATTCATATGTTTTTTCAAGAATCACCCTTTCTTCCTATTATTTGAAAACCCATCTCGAGTTCAAGGGCATGATTCCTTTCCTTTTCATTAACTACTCAACCTTTTGAATACACCCTTTCATTGGATTCAAATGCAACAATATTGTAAATATTCTTTTTAAAAGATTCTAGTAGCTTGGAAGCAAACAATATGATTTCATCTAACGGTGAGAGCGACTGAGCTTGTAGTTCATCAAGTATGTCCTATAGCTCTTGATTAGGCATCAACCCAAAGACACATCCTTTCTACCTGCTCCATAGCCTCTACAAAAGGCTTCCATTTTCCCTCCTTAGAGCATCAACTTCCCACTTGTACTTCTCCAAATGCTAGCTCGAAACTTTCTACACACCAATCAATCACAGTTCTTCCCTCTACAGTGTGGCAATACAATGATCTATTTCTTGTGGGCTACTATCGACCTTCTCATTTATAGCTTGCAAATGCACCTCAATTATCCTTTCCTTGTTTTTGCATAGCCTTTGAAATCTTACAAGTGATTTCTACCACTCATGATTTTCCCTTTTCTTTTTCTTGGAATTTCTCTTGCTTGAATCCTCGTCATCTTCTACTTGTTTTGTTTGCTTATGTAACTCTCGTAGAGATTCCCTTAACTGAATAATCTCATTTTCAACATTCTCTATTTTTTCCCTATAATCATCAATGTGATATTCAAATTGTCTCACCTGGGTTATTAAGTTAATTTCCTTATTATTCAAAGACTAAACATCTCTTTGATCAAGTGCCACAATTTGTTATGCCAGGTCTCTAACTCTGTCTCTCAACCTCCTCTCTTCTAACTTAATTTTCTCTATTATCGTTGATATTATTTTTTGCTTATTAGGCAAGATGCAATCTGTTGTCATTTTTTTTAGCTTCCAAAGAAACCAGTATGGGTCCCCAACTTGACTTCTTAGGCTGGAAAACAAACTTGATACCCAATCAATAATTGTAATCCTTCATATTTTAAATATCAACAATGAGTTCCCCATTTTCTTCATGAAATTTCGCTACCTCCTTTGTTTGTATATGTTAAGCACTAAATATTTTCATTCTCAACCTCAAAAATTTTATTTAGTAGCTCCTTTGTTTGCATATCAGCAAAATGTTCTTGAGTGTGAATCTTTTTAAAAGCTACTCCATCTCCACCAATTATCACTCTTACAAAATGATACTTAATATCAATATGCTTAGTCTAGTTATGATAAGTCATAATTAAGTTGGTTTTCTAGCCAATGAAATAATGTTTTCACCGTCACATAATGCACTCATTTTATATTGTGCTCTTCAAATTTTACTGTGCTCTTAAAAATTTATGATAATGACATGTTGTAACCACAAATTTCCATCATCAAGTAAGCAACTATTGAAATAGAATGTTTCTCTTAGTAAGAGAGCTTTCTAAAAAAATTCAAATAATGTTTATTTAATATTTATTCTATTAGAAATATGAGTTTTTATATTTAGTAATTTAGTTTTTCAAATGACCTTCCCAAGTTTCTCTTCTCTAGATGTACTTTGCGCCTTTAATGGTAATTCCTAGTTTTATTTTTTAGATTTAGATTAGCCACATCATTATTATATGTTAATTTTTTATCCTCTAATTCTTTAGGGAACCACAAAATCTCCTTAAATTTACTTGGCAATACTATTTTTTTATATTCCTTAATGACTTTTTGCTTTATTCTCTCACTAATTTGATCTAACACTTGCATTTTATTTGATCTGCTAGTAATTATTCGGGGGAGTTTGATACAATTTTGGAAACCCTATACCAATCATATTCTTTATTTTGTTCTTATATACGAAGAATTCAATTCTATGACGTGTTGTGTTGTATCGAGAGACCTCATCCTCGTTGTTCAATGTGTGACAGTGGGAACACAAAGAGTAAAATCATTAAGTCATGATTTCATGAGATGACCAAAGCTTGAACTGTCTTCTCATACCTCATCTTATGAGGTGTTTAAACATTTTTCCCACGTACCTTTACAACTTCCTTCATAGAGAAATTACCCGCTGTGTTGAATGTGTATGCTTGCATGTGATTCGCTCTTGAAACTTAATTTCAGAAGCAGTATGCTTCCATCATAAAAGAGCATGGCGTCATGAGATGACAACATCTTCTCGAAAAGGTGTTGTGATTTCACTCCTCCTCGCAAAAAAAAAAATCTAACTGGCAAAGCATCAAGCTACATAGAAAGTCCAAGGATAAATTCGCTTGGAATCTACGCAATTCCGAATTAACCACTAAGCGAAGGAAGCAGATAACTAACATGTGCACAAAGCCTAGAATCGCATCCTTTTTCGTTCCCCTCTCTCTCTCTATATATCTTCAAATTTGTATTTGTGCTCAACATCACCTTCTATTGAAAGGTGCATGTCTTTTGTCATATTGTGCCAAACAAATTAAAGCGATGGCATCTGAGCTTGTGTCGAAGGCAGTGTCTTACTGCACATTTTACTTTGACAAACAAGCAAGGCTGAAAGGTCATTCTCCCGATTGCAGAGAGCGAGCCCTGATGAACTATGTCCGACAAAATGCAGAGAAGGGAAATGCAAAGGCCGTGCTCGATGCAATTGACAGTTTTACTGACCAATCCTGGATGACAACTTTAGGGAAGGAGAAGGGTTATATTCTCGATGATGCCGTGCAGACTTATGCTCCCAGGGTTGCGTTAGAGCTCGGAACTTATTGTGGGTATTCTGCCATTAGGATTGCTTCAAAGATGACTGAGCCTGACAGCAAGCTAGTTACAATAGAGATGAACTCACATAACTTTGGTATTGCCAGTGAAATGATAGAGCATGCAGGTAAAAGTTCTAAATTGTCCTTTTCATTTATATTTCCCTTCTCAAACACGCATGTTCAATAGGAAAGATATTATATATATATATATATATATATAATTCGACAACTATACAAGTATATGTTTCTCCTTCCTACTTTTAATTTAATGTCTCAGTAAACATTAACGCTTATATATGAACATTTATGACTTTAGTTCACAAATAATCATGGAATGCATCAATTACTTCATATGTCTGTATCTTCTAAAACTTTAACATAATTTTATGTGCATTTGTTTCTATCAGGACTCTCCTCAAAAGTGACAGTGTTAAAAGGAATACTGAGTGAACTGGATGACAAATTAGATGACATTTTGAATGAAATATCAGCTACGTATTTTGATTTCGTGTTCATGGATCACTTCAAACATTGCTATTTGCCAGATCTTATGTTACTCGAGAACAAAAGTATGCTTGGCAAAGGAACCTGTATTGTTGCAGACAGTGTAGGATATCCCGAGGCTCAGAACTACATGAATTATTTGAAAGAGCACCCTAAGAAATTCGAGAGTCAGGAATACACGTCCTCTGCACAGTGCTTGCCATGCAAAATGAAAGTGTCGACATACATAGTTGATGGAGAACACTTAGTCACGTAGTTGTTGAATATTATATGATTTTGGGGTTGAACATTATAGGCGTGCAAGAAGATGAAAAAATAAAAATGAAGTACCATGAGTCATCATGTTTATTCAAATATTAGGCATATTAGAAAGTCATTTTGTAAATATGTCTCCTTCATTTGAGACATGCTATTTTCATCAATGTGGATTGTCCGGTGATAATTATCCTTTTTATTTTATGGGTTGCAGTGGATTGTATATACTGGCGGTGGAATAATGAAATTTTGTCCATTATAGATGAGAATCAATTTGTATATATGATTGTATAGATTTTCAGCGTATTATATATATGAAAGAAGGGATAAATGTGTAACTATGTATAAATAGGTGAAAAGAATAATTTTAACAGATGAGGTACAGGTTTATTCTGCTATACAGTGTGCCATATTGATTTTGGTGAATTTATTTTTACTTTTATATTCACTTATAGTTTATAGGAGGAATATAAGTGTTTGGTTTATTACATGAAAGTGCATTAATATGAAATTTCTAGAAATTAAATTTGGATGAGGAGGATCTTTATTCTTT